>JAVQJD010088153.1:0-15083 GCA_036023655.1 Nannoperca australis | reverse complement strand
CCCCCCCCCCCCGCCCCCCCCCCCCCCCCCCCCCCCCCCGCCCGCCCCCCCCCCCCCCCCCGACAGGGGGCAAACTGAGTCCAGCACTGAGGTAAACTGGTATTGGCTTTGTTTGGTAGGGATCAGAGTAAAACCGTTATACAAGCGTCATAGTTAAGTGTATCTGGCAACTACCTAGAGAATGGATTTAGTATGTGTGGACCCACAAGAACTGGGCCTCCTGACCAGTTTGAGGTCCTGTCTCACTAAACCAGATTTGAAGGCTCTTTACCCATTTTTGTGCGCTTTGAAATCAAAGTCATGAACTCAGTCAAGAACTAAAGCAAGCAGTCAGTCAATTCAGTTTTCCCCAGATGCAGCCTCACTGCACACATCAGAATGCGAGCACCCCCCTGCCCTGAACTGTAACCCAATCCACTTTAATAAAATATTGTAACATTTATATTGAGAAGCCATGCATTTCAGTCAGCTTGGTATGGTGAATGCTTCTAAATACTACAGTGCCCATCAGGCCTAGCATGGTGAAGAGCCAGCCACATGTGCAAAATCCAAACTATAGTGGATTTCAAACGCTTACAGGTTTAAAGGCTGTGGAATTTTCTGGGAAACAATCAAAAGTTATGTATTCATTCAGTGTTACTCAGTCAAAACACATTGTGTGGATCACTGAGGTCTAACAAAAAGTGTTGAATGTATTTCCTTCCTCCTAAAACATGCAGTGCTGATTTTTCTCAAAAGTATGAATCCGGCATTGTTTACATTCAGACTGTCTTGCAGTCTTTTTCCTCTCTGCCATTTCTGGCGCATTACCGCATATCTTTGTGATTGGATGTTTTTCTTTTAGAATGTAAGACGATATGTGGACAATAATTTCACCGGGGACATGATAACAAAGTTTTCACAATCTAAAGAATCTGATCATATTGTTGAAGTTTCATTTGGTGGGTGTACTCGGTAGAGATTAACTCTATTCGAAGAGTTATGACATTTCATTTAAGTTGATCAGATATGGAGATGGTGTGATGGTGTGTTTGGGTTAGTTTAGGTTTCCATTCTTGTTTTGCTTTTTCGTTAGGATTGTGGGTTTTTGTTTAGACTGTATATATTTAGAAATCTTTAGAAATCATATTTCTTGGACGTTTGTTTCTAAAAAGTATAGAATCACAAAAACAACCTCATCATTCACACAGAAGTAACAAGCCAATATTATTACTGCACAAGCTAAAGTAATGCTTGTTTTATGAACAATCTTCAGTCAACAGTAAGTCCATAAACATATCCATACAGTAGCTTAGACCACTTATGTTACTTTGTGTCTAAGCAGAGTCTTAAAGTTCAAATGAGATAACTGTAAAGGACTTTGTATGCCCGTCAAAAACACAACCCACATCAAAAGTGTTGGGAATGTGGAGAAAAAACCAATAAGTGTAAGCTGTTTTAACATCAGACGCTTGTTGAGCTGAACTAAACGCGTGTGCACACACTCCCTCTCCTTCTTTCTTTCACTCCCCTCATCAGAGTGAGGGAAGGCTGCGGGCAGAGCGCCAGGTGCCTCTCATGTTTGGGAGAGCAAACATGCTCATGTCTTTGATGGCAAGGAGATCAGAGCAGGGGACACATTCTACGTGGCCACGCTAAGGTCGCCGCAGTGCACACCCTGCTGCCATGTTGTGCTCTGCAGCTAGGAGACCCGGAGTACACACAATGCAGGGGCATCAAACCAGTGTGTGTGTGTGTGTGTGTGTGTGTGTGTGTATCTGCCCCACCAGCCACCTCATCACACACCCCTTCTGCTTTCCAACAAGGCCTCTCTCCAACCTTGACGTACAGCCGTAGTTGTCTGAAAAACAGGGAACAGGGTTGGAATATTGACTTTGAGGAATATTTCAGCAGTGGTTACATCACACTATAGGAAAAGTCCCTAAACAGTCCCTGGTTAGTAGACAATAAAACTGTGGCTTCATACAGGTTTGTTTTTACATTTTTTACATTGTTTTTTACCGGCCTTTTTTTTTTACATTTTAAAGAATTACCTTTTTCTTTTTGCTTTCCTTGACTGTGATTTCTTTTTATCCTGGGTTAAATATGCTGGCTTTAGCACAACAAAGCTTTTGTCACACAAATAGTGATAAATGATTCAAATTAATATTTAACAGCTGAAAAATGTATTGAGAAAATTAATCTTCAACTATTTTGATCAATTAGGTCTTCTTTTTTTTTACCAGTTTTTGCCAAAATGTCAATCAGTGTGAATATTTACTACTTTTCTTTGTCTTTTGTGATAGTGAACTGAATATTTTTGGGATTTTGACACAACATTTTAAAATATCACCTTTTTTCACAATTTTTCCGACATTTAATTGACTAATTAATCAATAGATTAATTGAGGAAATAATTGGCATATTAATCAATAAGTAATTGCGGCCTAAAAACTAAATTCAATTCCAATACTGTAATACTAATGCTATAATAATGTTACTTTAACAAAAACAGAAAATGAGCGAACAAAGAACAGCATAATCACACGTCATACACACCCTGGCTGTTGCCAAACTCAATTCATTTCTGGTAAAATTAATACCCAAACCAGTTCCTGTAATTGTATCTCTGCGCTACACACGTGTCTGTACTGTGGTTGTGCACTACATACGTACTCAACTCGGCATAGAGTCATTTAACATCTTGTCATGTGGGACCCCACCAGACCAGAGACAGATAGACCCATTACCAAGTTTGTGTAAGTAATCAGATGTGATTACACGGATGAAATTATGTTATTTAATCAAAGTGTGCGTGAACTATGTGTGTATTTGTGTATGTATGTGTGTCAGAGACAGGCTAAAATGACTTAATAGTTAACACAAAAGTTTGGTTTGGCATAACGATAGCTTGTGTGTGTTTACTTGTACAGTTAGAGGTGTCTGTTTGCTTCCTGTGAGGTGGGGCAAAGTGCGTCTGTGTGTGGCGATGGTGAAGGGGTGGGGTATCTGGTTTCCTGCTCTGGGGGTTTGACTTTATGCAAATGCACCGAGGGCCTCAGATTGGTCCTCCGCTCTACTCGGCTGACAGTTGCGAGTCCCACCAGCTCACCACTGCTACACTTTCTTATGATGAAGGAGCGCTGCAGCCGAGTGCCACCTTTAGCATTTCCCCCTCCTCAGCAGCAGCAGCAGCAGCAGGCGACCCAGGCGAGACCCGTGGGTGGATGTTGCCTGGGAGTGGCTGGGCAGCGCTTGGACTCCATGTGCGCCGTCCGTTCTGACTGTGTGGCTCTGTGTGCTGGCTGCTTGTTGACAGATGAGGCGTACCAGAAGCTGGCCATGGAGACGATGGAGGAGTTGGACTGGTGTCTGGACCAGCTGGAGACCATCCAGACCTACCGCTCTGTCAGCGACATGGCATCCAACAAGGTAGGAAGAGGGACTTTTTGTATTTTTTCATTTTGTGAAGAGCACTAATCCTGCAGCACAATAAACACACAAAAAAGATACTGTAGCAAGTTGTTAACATATGTGACCTTTGCGAAGTCAAAGTATTAAAAGTCTGAGCATGTGTGTACAGTAAGGAGGAGGAGGAGGTTGTTTTGGTAGAGCACTGTTGGCAGGAGCATTTCCAGGTTATAAAGGCTGACTGTACACTTGTGTGAATATGACTGGATGTTACTCATCAGCTGATTTCCTTCTCTTTGTGCAGAAATGGTCTGCCAAAAGGAGGTGTTGCTGTTTGTGTCTTGGCCTGCTGTGGCCCACTTTTTTAAAATCTTTCCTGTCAAACAACTTTTCACTGTCTACTGGTTATTTAGTTTCTTCTGCCTCATTATTTGTGTGATGTGCGCCAGGGTTCAATTCTTGGTTCTTTATTTAAGTAACTCAACTTAACCACAAGTGCTCACTGACAGGGCATGGTATCCTGCATCATTGGTTGTGTCTTTTAAGGTTTATTACAAATGACTTATCGCTTGATTGATTGTGTTGTCTTTCGGTCTGTCGGAACGTGTGTTAGGATTACAGAGTTGGATTCATGTATAAATGAGTTACTAATTCAGCCTCTTTCAAATTACTTTAAATAACTGGTGTTATAATAATCATGGTTTCAACCTTTGGAAGTAACAGCAGTAGAGTTGCTGGGCATGATAAGTTCGTCCTCGCATTACAGTCTCATCCACTATGATGCAGATTATATTATAGGAACAAACTTCCACTGTAACAGCCATCTGAATGCTGTTAAATTGCAAAAAGGAAGTGGTTAGGTGTCTCAAGCGTTTTTTTGTTGCTCTCGTTCCATCATTCCCATCAAGCAGCTTTTCACTGTCGACTGGTTATTCTATTTCTTCAGTGTCATTGATTGTGTGCGATGTGCATCAAGGTTTGGTTCCTGCTTCATATAAGAACCAGGAACTTGACATAGCATGATGGAGAATAGCACAGAGATATATTTGACCTATCTTTTAGATTGCTTGATTCATTGAGCTGATTGAACTGAACTGATTCCTGAAGTTTATGCCTAAGAACGAATGCGTTGCACTCATGTTTTGATCTTGAGTAACGTCATCTATTTCTATAACGTTGTGTATTTCCTGGCTCTGGGAAAGTTTTGCAAATATTAAATCTTCATGGTTTTTAAAAGTTATAATACAAAGAGTCATAATTTACCTTGTTTGCAGGCGGTGTGTGTGTGTGTGTGTGTGTGTGTGTGGGGGGGTTATTGCAGTACAACAGTTGCATCCATGGGACACCTCCAACTGCACGCATGGTCAATTATAAGTCTGTGTATTGTTAATGTTTCCAGTTTTTTTGTATTGCTAAAATACTAAACCCCATTCTCTGAACCAAATGCTCAGTGGTCTGAACCCATTTACTGAATCAACAATTTTCATCTAGTTAAACACAATTTGCAGATCTCATTGACTCTTTTTGCAAAACTCTCATGAAACTCTCATGAAATGACGATGAGAGAAGCAGTACAAAGAGTCCAACCTTATCTCAGTAGATTATCTATGGTCACCATAATCAGGAGATTCAGAGTAGAGAACAGGGGGTTGTTTTTTGTAGTACCCAAGAGAAGAGTTTTTCTCTGCATGGCGGTGGAAAGTATGACCGACAACCCTATACCAGAATACCTCCTCCCTGCAATTGTTTGATTTTGCAAGAAGATAGAGAGGTTCTGTGAATGTAGTTTGAAAATTGCTGTTTGTGTTTACAGTTTTGAGAAAAGGGTGGAGGGTTTCAAGAAATGTGTTTTAGCAATTGTGAAAAACTATAATCCATTAAGGTTTTATATTTGTAAAACCTTTCCTGAGACTACAAAGGCAATTTTAGTCAATGGGCCAACGCAAGCAAACCTGGAGGCCAGAAAACAGTTGGTTTATGTGCCGGGTGACTTATCTTTCATCCGGTACCCAGTATCTAACATCCATGGCTATATCAGTAAGATGGGTTAGATCTCACTCATGTTGACAGAAATCAACTGAATCAGCTGCTGTAAAGGGTGATAGCTTATAAGACGTTACAGATTCAGCTTTTTGTTGACTCAAAACTTTCCATACTGAACACTTGTTTGCATGCTTGGCTTGTGGTCCTGAAATCCCAGAAAGTCGTTGCATGAGTTGAGTATCAGCTGTGAGTAAGAGAGCCTGAAAACTGTTTGTCAAGTGAACCAAGAGGATAAGCTTGTTATTTCTCATAAAATTGGACAACAGGATGTGAGGGATCCCCCAGTGGGTTAAACATAATAAACAAGAGAGGTGTGTGTGTGTGTGTGTGTGTGTGTGTGTGTGTGTGTGTGCAGACCCCTAGGCAGAGTGACTCTCTCTTCCTGTCTCCCTCCTGATCCCCCTGCTCTCTCTCTCTCCAGACGACAATAGACATCCCATCATGCCCGTTTGGATAGTTAATGGTCGTGTTAATTTATCCCATTGCCGTCGTCATCTGGACACACGTCCAACACCGACAGTCAGCTGGATTGGTTTCAGTTAAGACACATGAGGACGACTGAATCACAGAATAAATACTACTAACCATTTAAACAAACAGGCATTTAGACACAGTATGTCCATTACAGCATACAGAATGAGAGTTGGATTTTCCTAACAGAATAAAAAGTCACCGAACATATCTTGCTAATACTATCTCTGTAATTTTAGCACTTTTGCAATAACAGAAAAATCTGCAGGATTGAGCCAAAAGTTATCTGCAGGTGATGACTGATTTCAGGAGCCTACCCAACTTGAGAAATTCCAGAATATCCCAATTATAGGATTTTGAAGAGACAGTTCGGTCCTGCTTTTCCAGAAAATACTGTATTTGACTTTCAGTTTCAGCTATTCACAATGCAACATAAAAAGCTGATATTAGTTTGACTTTAGCAGACTGATGCATGTGGATGTATATATAGCACATTTTAATGTCATTGTTGGTGTCATGAATTGTACGTTGTTCTATATTGAATTAATTAATAATAACTATATAGGAGTTTTTATGTTTTTCTCTTAATTAGCAGAATATCTCAAAAAGTTAACCTTTAAAATTTAAAATAAAAAATTCTGCCAGTAATGTGAGTTTTTGTGTAGAGAAGAGTACTGGACATGATCTACAGAGCACATCAGGTGGCACATTGTGCGTATTGTGTATTATGACCCTCCCCCATTGATGGGTGAATGCGTCCTGACATGAAACCATCTGTGGGTGAGATACTGATAAGGAGTCCTCCATCAAACAGGTCTATCTTGTATGCATGGGCTGTTTGTGTCTACGTGTGTTTGAGTGCGTTATGTGTCCATGGGTTAATCCCACTGATATGTAGGCTATTTTACTCCTAGCCTTGTTTTTACAGTAAATTAAAACATTACACAACTGCTGCCTCTGGCTATTACACTCGACCTGGTTTTGTTAACAAGAACATGCCAATCAGACACTGTGACCCCTGACTACCTGTTGTATTCAGAATGGAAAAGCTGTTGTTCAAGCAGTGGCAGAGTATGAAACATGAGTACGAGGGAGGTGAAATGGGAGAAGCTCCCACTGTACCTCCAAGGTGAAGTGCAGGGGGCTGCTGCTGCTGCTGCTGCTGCTGCTGAGGACTCACAGTACGTGACTGTCCTTGCTGTTATGTGTGGCTGACGTAGACGAGTCGAGGTCTGTTGTTAGTCTGAATATTCTTCTGTGTCAAGGCTGTAGATCTTCTGTTAATTAAAACAACGGTTGAAACGATACGTAGAGTAATCCATTAGCCACTAGACAGAAGCATTTTGGTGACCTACAATATTAATCATTTATCAAGCAAAAATTGACAAATATTCGCTGCTACCAGTTTCTCAAATTTTCTGCTGTTTTATATCTTTGCATAATGAAAATCTTTGAGTTTTGGACTGCAGCAGAACAAGCAAGTTGGAGGCATCATCTGGGATCTGGGAAATTGTAGAAGACATTTTTTACCATTTTGATTTTATAGTCTAGATTAATTGATTAATTGAAAATAATTACATATAGACTAATCGATAGAGAACCGAAGAAGAATGGCCCCCTGATAATTTATCAACTGATCGTTTCAACTTTACAAGTAATTATTGCACTGTTTTTTATCTTGTCATTGGACATAACAAGATGTTTGTCAAATGTGAAGGAAAATGTTCACAATTTTCTGATGTTTTATAGATCAAACAATGAATATAGCATAGAGTATTGCAGGGATGATGTATATTTGTATGCGAGTCCAAAAGTAAGCATCACCTTGGCTCCCTCGACAAAGAGCCAGTGGGATTGTTCCATTGGATTTTTTATTATACTGCTGTTAGAAAATAAGCTCTGTGGCAAACGGTGGTCACTATGGACACATGACTTCAACATCACCACCACTAAGCTCCATTAACTACATTTGTGTGCTTACATCTTCTATAAAAGCCTTTCAGAAAGTTTGAGTTGGAATAGTTTACCAAAGCACGAGTATAAACACAATGAGGCTGTAAAGGCGGACGAGTGAGTAGATGAGTTTCTGTGTTGATGACTTTAATGTCCTCAACAGCCTCTGTCAATTTAGCCACTACTGACATTTTTGAGACACGTAAAAGCTTCAAAATGCACGAGTGGGGTATTTAATGACGTATTTCACGTGTCAGAACAAAACGGGAAAATCTCTCAAGCTTGTATCAACCACAGACCTGATTTCAGGCATCTAACTAAAAATCCCTGTAGACTTTGAAACGAGGGAAGTGCAAAAATGCTAACTGATTTCCACCCTCCCTCCCCCAGTGGCCAGTGTTGGGGATTATGCAGTTTGCTGCACCTTGCGGGAAACACAGTTTGTCCTCCTACACTGGGTAGTAATGAAGAAGTTAATTTAACAACTGGATTCTGGAGTGCTGTGTACATCCCTTCAAAAAGCAGCTTGGTCATTTTTGTTCTATTACTATTCTACTAGTGTAAAATTTTTTTTTTAGAAAACTCAGGGACTGTTAAAAGTTAGATTAATCCTCTGCCTTTTGCCATTTTCAACTGAATAGATTTTTATTGCCAAGAAAAAAAAACTTTGTTGTAATTAAAATTCAAGGAAATCCACTGTGAATCCACAGGAAGTGTTTTTAGTCATCAGAATGATCAGCATGATATTGTCAGTGTACACCTCAGGGCTGTGACTGCTGGCTGCAGGAGCTAGAAGAGCAAGAGGCTAGAGGCGGGACTTCCCCCGCGAGGGAGTGTGTATGAGGCAGAGGTCTCTCTCTCACTCACACACACACACACCACACTTCACATACACAAGGTGTGAGGTAAAGCCTAGTCAGACCTCCCAGCCCAAAGTGAGTCACTAAAGCTGTGGCGTTTCCCGGCGTCAGAGAACCAAGGCTTGCTTCTTTTACTCATGCTGTAGTCAGACTGAGACAGACACTTTAACGGACGGCAGCCCTGCTCTGCACTCTACACACAGCAACATGGGAGCCTGCTGCTTTGACAAGAAAGAGAGAAAATTAGGGAAGCTCAATGCTTCGAGAAAGGTGAGTTTTCTTGGGTTTTGTTTGATAGTTTGTTGAAGTTTGATATCAGTTTTACTCTTTGTGGTATCTTAATGGACTGTAGGTTTCTCTGTGTTTTTACTACTTTTGCGGCTTGCTTAAGATGGTGTGAGTTTCCCATGCTGCGGTAAAAGTCTTTTGAAACACAAAGTTTCAGTTGATCCTTTTTGTCTTTTGAAGTTGTTTAAAGAGGCCATCTTCTGAGAACTTTTAACAGTTTTTGCTGCTGTGGATGGTGAATACGTGCTTTAGGGTCTTCTTCCTTTTGATAGCATGTGTTGTTTAGTTACTGTAGCTTTATATTTCCCACGTGTTCATAATGCTGAAAACTATGTGCTTTTTTATTTGTTACTTTTCTATTTATACACATCCTTTCAGAGGTTCATGCAAGAGACAGTGGTGCATGTATTCTGCTCTTTAGAACCCTTGTGCATCCTTTCGCACGATGATGAATTCAGATGTGTTGAAGCTAAAAACTCAAATTTGTATTGTAACACACTGAGACCTAAAGATGAAAGTTAAATTCAGCGCTGGTCATAGATGGCATTTTGGTGTCAAGATTTTTAGGTTGTCTATCAGTCCAGTTACAACTAGAGTTTGTGGGATTACTGAAAAACTTTTCAGTTGAGAGTGAAGAAGAATATAGGACTGTTAACTGCTAAATACTGCTCGAACAAGCATCTTAGGAAAAATGTGCCTCTGTGTTTGTCTTTCTCTGTTAATAAGCAAAATGAGTGTGGATTTAACTTACATAAGACCCGTACAGGTGATAAGTGGTGTTTCTAAGCCCAGCTGAGGCCGAACACTCGGTTCATCTGGGGAGAAAGAGAGCGGTGGTGGAAATGTGGTTAGATGCTGCTCAGTGGCCGGTTTGTCCAAACGGGGGATGCAGAGAGTGAAGTAAATCTTTCTGGGACTTTTTCCAAAAAGTTAGGGGGATGCATGCCATTACTTTTGTCAACATAATAAAACATTGCTTTCTATAGGATTTGAGCGTTCATTGGATGTTGTCTTGTTTCTTGCGCCTCATGTCTTGGTGTAATACTGCCTCCGTGGCATCTGCTTTATGTTTTCAAGGCAACCACAGCTCAGGCAAGCACAGTTGTGCAGCCTGTTAGCTGTTCTCCTCCAGCCACAAATGTTGTTGCACACCACATCTGACTCTGCTGAGGCCTTGAACAGCCGGGAGTGATGGGAATGAATCACTCAGCTGAGAAATTGCTCACTTACTTTTATCTCTCCCTCAGTTCTTGTCTCCTCTTCTTAAAGCTGACTGCTCTTTTTCAATGCATCTTACTGCTTAGGTTCAAAGACACATGAATACACTCTTTCTCATACAGACACATTAGCTTTTGTGAGTCAGAGGAAGTGAGAGGCTGCCAGGCCGTCTCTAAGAGTCGTCTGTAGCTTCACCCAACATACGCACGGTTCATACGTAGGTAGGTTCCCAGATCTTTAAAGTTATGTCACTGCAAGTCTTTGCCTTACCGCCAATGTTACCTCCCTGCATCAGATTTTTGCTAAAGCGAGGGGGAGGTAAACCACAAACACTGCAGGTTTGCTGCTGAAGAAAGAATTAATATACAAGTCACGATCAGCGACGTTAGATAGTGTAAATGAGATTATATTAATAAAATTATAATAATGAGAAAATTCAGATGGTAAAGAAGAAACATAGGTTCATAGAAATTAGTATTGCTTTCAAATGAAGCTTCTAACAGTGTTAAATGAAAAAATAATGTTCATGTTAAAAAGCCTCAAAATCTCAGTCAAATTGCTTTGCTCCTCAAAACTTTCACATGTTTTTATATAAGATATGATTTACACAGGTTTAAGTCAAGTTGTTCATTTCTGTCACTGCAGAGCTAAGGGGTCAGTGCTCTCAAAATACTGAGCAGGTTGCACTACAGCACACTGAGCATAGTGCACCCACTAGTGGCTCAAAGGCAGAACTTCACTCAATAACCTCAGATGAAAAAAAATGATTTAATGCAAATAATTCGGAAAGACGCCGGACTGACTTAAGCCTTACTTGACAATTGTAACCATTTTAAGCAGTTACAGCTGTGGCAGGTTAAAAAAAGATTCTTGGGCTGAGGCTAAACATTTTGAATAGGAAAGATGGGAAAAAGTAAATGGGTAAAATAACAGAATAAGGACTTACAGTATGTGAGAAAGAGATACCCACTAAGTCGTTAGTCTTTCTTCAGTGTCATGGTGTCTGTAGGAGGTAAGAGGCTTCCCTTCTGCCCCCGAATGAATAATAAAATCAAACAGACATGGGCAATAACACACATTTGGGCACAACATAAACATATGGGCGTGAGTGTGTAAAACATGCATGTGGCATGTCAGCATCAACTGTGCTTAACTGTAGATAATAGCATTTGTGGGCTGTGTGTGTGTGTGTGCGTGCGTGCACTGAGGCATTTCTTTCAGCCTCTGGGGAAGCATAGCTCTTCAACACATTGCAGAGACATCCCCCGCTGTTATTTCTGGATTCTTTATATATTATGCAGTGAGCTATTATATAAAGAGCTGCCTCCTCTTTTCCTTATTTATTTATTTTCCGCTCTTTTCTTGCATCCTACCTCCCTGCTTCTGGTTTTTTCCCTCAGTAGGAGGATAATCCGGAATCCTCTCGGGGAAGCTTTGATCGCCCCCTCATCTTTCCTCACTCGTACACAAACGCACACACACACGCACACACTGGACTGAAAGGTTCTCCGGGAACTTCTGTTTAGAGGTTCATATGAATTGGCTCTGAAGTGACAAGAACTATGGATATTTTCTCATTAGCAAAACATTGCAGCCGTCCTCATTGAGGGTTTCACAAACAAAAGTCGTGACTCAATTGATAAAAGCACAAATGCGCCTCGAAGTTGCCCATTGACTGATGTAACAGTATATTCTAGTCAGGTGGCCCTAGCCTTGTACACTGCAGGAGTACCAACACCTGCTCCAAGGACAGCCCATTGATTCTGCCAGCGAGGCAGACAGACAGAGAGATTGATGGCTGTGTTGGCAAGTGGCAGCCGGGAGAGAAATTGACATGTAAGTGGTGGAGAGTGAGGGAGAGACTGGGGGAGGGGGGAGGGGCGGTTTTCAGTCTGCACATCGGTGGATGTGAGCAGAGGCAATGTGTGTGGTGTGTCCTCGTGACAGCTCAGCAGCTACACCACATGTCTGCCTGGGAAGGTAAGGGGGGGAAGCCTCTCCTCTCTTCTCCCCTCCTCTCCTCCTTTCAAAACAGCCTCACACTGGCCGCCTGATGCTGTTGCCATGGCGTTGGGGTGTTCTGATAGTTGGCGTACACACTGTTTCTCACAGGCTGTGAGAGAAAAGCGTAAGCGGTTGTCACCTAAATTGGGGAAGGATGCAATTATCTCTCATCAATTTTTTATTCCTTCTCTGACCGTCCTGCTCACTCTCTCTGTTGTATTTTGGTTGTTACAAATAGCCCTCTAATATTATTAGGATTGGGATGCAGATAATGAACAGGCTTATGAGTTCTCCACAATGGCTGCTGCACTCTGGGATGTCAGGAAACGAAAGAAGACTTAATAGAGGGAGGGGATGATAATAGTGATAATGGCGATAAAAACACAGAGGTATTCACATTCCTCAAAACGTGCCCCATCCCCTCTCCCAACCCTCGTTGTTTTACTGTAGAGGGGAGGCATAGCGGTATGACTCAATGACATTCCATTACAATGGCTACCTTCATAAAAAAATGGCTTTTAAGGGGAATTACAGGGGTTGGGTATCGAAGAGGATGGGGTTTATCTGCGGTAGTTACACAGAGGAAAAGTTACATCTGGAATCCAAGTCTGGATACTGTATGTCAATCACGTCAAGCATCCCTTCAGAACATCATGTTTACACCAGTGCCAAGCCATAATTAGGGCTCCCCCTTCCCCCTATTTTCTGTCAAATCGTGTTCTGAATAGAGCGTGTTGCTGGGGCTGGCAGACTACAGCAGGGGGAAAAGAGACCGAAGAGGGAGGGAGGAAACGAAAAAGAGAGAAACAGGGAGAGAGAGAGAGAAGCAGGGTAGGAGGGGGAGTGAGTGCTACAGCAGTGAGAGCAGCGAAGCAAGACAAATCCAGTGGAGGAACCCCCCCTCCAGTCAGATGAACATCACTGCCTCACTCCCGCCTCCTCCTGTCTCCATCGCAGTTTTTTTCCCCTCCTCCCTTCCTCGCTGCTTCTCCATTATTCATCAGTGTGCTGAGAAACCCCAGCTCACGGCTCCAGCTGACTGCTGCTCCAGCCGAACCACCGAGCCTGCTGGATCTCCTCCTCACTGAGCCTGGCTGCAGCACCCACTTTTTCCTACATCCATCCACCCATCGCCTGGCATGGAGACTCAGAGCTGGCCCTTTCCTGCTGCTGAGAGGGAGAGTGAGCCATGATCAAGCTGCTCTCTTAGTTGCTGAAAAGAAAAACACGAGGAGAGAAGAGGGGATTTTCTGTCCTATTTGGTGCTGAAAGAATCCTGTTCGTCTGCCTCTTTTTTCCCACTATTGGATTACAGTTCTGGCTTTGTGTAGGAACGAGAAAACGGGGTCCAAAATGCCTGAAGCTAATTACCTGCTGTCGGTGTCTTGGGGTTACATTAAGGTGTGTGGCACTTATCTACGTAGCTTGTCGGGATAACATACTAATTTCATTGTACCTTTTCTGTGCTGTGTTCTGTTGCATTAAGGGTCAATTCTACGGAAATTCACCAGTGATATCTGAATCTTGAGTATGTATTGTTTTTGTGGAGCTTTTCAGGATACTTTGACTAGCCTAATTGCACAAAGATATTTTTCCTTCATAGTGAGGGTGCTCTGTGAGAATGGTGTTTTATGGTTCAGGCTCCATCTTGAGCCCTCTGCAGAGCTGTGTGTCTGTTTGTATGTGTTAGTGTGTATGTGCATGCACGCGCATGCATCAGTCTGTCATAAACAGCTGCTACTGCAGTGTCTGGGTCTCCGCGTACTGTCAAATGCATTCGTCTCCCTCAATTATTTCATCTATTTAAAACTGTTCAGAACATGAAAATGACCTAAATGTTAGAACAAAAAGGAACGCAGGGAGCAGTGTGCAGATTTTCCTTTTGACATCACAAAGATTCTTACACACTGACCACTGTAAAACAGCTAAGTAGGCCCCTAAAAAATGTGATTCAGTTTAATAGAACTGTAAATTGTTTGCAGGGGGTAAATTCAGGGGCATTAAAGGTGATGGCCTCCCCACTGGTAACACAAATAATGATCCGCAGCCTAATTAATTTCAGAGAAAATGGAGGGGAAAATAAGATGTGTCCCTGCTGATTTCACGCTGTGATTAAATATTCTTGAGCTGATGGAATAAAACTGCTGTATTTTCCATGGAATCTTGTACCATAATTTCTCCCAGGTTTTCTTTCTGTGGAAACTGACGAAATGTTTTCTTTGCCCCCCTTCCTCTTTCTCTCTTGCAGTTCAAGAGAATGTTGAATCGGGAGTTGACGCACCTATCTGAGATGAGTCGTTCTGGGAATCAGGTTTCCGAATTCATCTCCAACACCTTCCTAGGTAAATGAAAGTCTTGTGTACATGCACTCAAAATCACACCAACAAATTCACCAATTTGGTCATTATAACCTTAAGTCACCACAGACTATACTTTGTTCACACAGATCTCCACTTCTCTGATTTGCTGCACTGTTTTTGTGGAGGTTTAGTCTTTCGCATGATGTTGAGCTGTGCAAGTTGCTCTGGCAGGCTTTTCTGTGGGGGCGTAGCATAAAACACTGCGCCATTAAGCTTTGTCTAGATGTTTATTGCATCGGGCTCAAAATGGCCATTAAAACTAAAGTACAAAATGTACATTTCTCAAAGTATTAAGAGAGAACAAATATAGTTAAGGTAGCTGGCTACTGTGACATGGGAGCTTGTGAGCCAGAATCGGAGTGAGCGTGAGTTGCACATTCAAATCTGGTGATAGCTAAATATATTTGTATTTATATTGTCTTTGGAAACAATGCTTCTTCTATTGTTTTCACTCATATGTATAAAACGCTTCATGACCCTGGTACCAAACCACACT
>JAVQJD010088149.1:0-10516 GCA_036023655.1 Nannoperca australis | reverse complement strand
TTTTTTCATTAAATTAAAAATTTTTTATACCCGGGCCCCCCCCCCCCCCCCCCCCCCCGCGGACTTGGCTGTTTGACCACAGGGAAATCGGGGGGTTAGTCCTCGGGAAGGACAGACTTGAAGGAAGAGGAGCCAAGTGAAAGTCTGGGGGAAAGAGGGGATGCAAGAGTGCTGTCTAGGGAGGTGTATACCTCTACAGACTCCACTTTAAAGACTGTCCAACCTGTGCAAAAAAAACAAGAGAATCTCTGGCTGGTGATTAACGTGCTGGCTGGAGGTTTAAATCACTCTGGGAGAGAGATGGCCCAGTGTTTGACTATGTGATATACTCCCTAGCAGAGCTCCTCTGATGGAAAAACATTACTGATGGGAAACTAAAATGAGATTGCAGAGAGCGGGGGGCAGGAATTAGGGCTGACCTGAATGGGTCTGGGGGTAACATGGAGGCTATCACATTAACCTGACGGGGGCTCCTTTAATAGGGTCCAGGGCTTAAACTGATATATCAATTTCCCTCCATGTGGACGACTTCAAAGGCCAGAGCTCATTCTCACCGCTTGTCTTGGCCCCCCCATCAATCTCTGGCTGCTGTGGGCATCATCACCTCAAGCCTGAGACAAGCCAGGATAAAGATCAGCTCTGCGAGCTCTGGCCCATCGGCAGCTTTGTCCAAACTGGCCATTCGTGGTCAGACAGACTGCGCCTTTAAGTTCCAGTTACTTTTCTCCTACAGTGTTCGTACAGCTTTTTAAGAGCAAAATTCAAGCACTTTTCAAGAATTTTTACCTCGTATTAAAAGATTATTTTGAAAATCAAGTATTTTTCAAGGAGAATATTCAGATGCAAGCGTGTTGCCAACCTTGAAAACATAGCGGCTAAAATGAAGCATTTTCCAAACTTTCAAGACTTTGTGCTAACACTGATTCTAGTACGCTTCTTCTTGCACAGTGGCCCGTGCCTATCAATTCAGAAAAAATACAAAGCAACACAGTAAATTGGTTTCAACATGCAGGTCAAAAAGACACAACACTATTCAGTTTCAGTATCACAGAATGATTGTAATTACAATCATGGCTGACAAACATTTCTCCATCTGTGTGTGCGAACGTCACAATAATTACCCATGTCACACTAACTGTGTAATTTAGCAACACAAATCATGGCATTTACCTCTGCTGACAGCTACAATGATAAAGATTCAGTAAAATCCTGGCAGAGCATCCTTCCAGTTCATCTCCACTGTTTGTATAGAAAGAGTTTTTTTTCCAACAACAGAGCAACTCCTTTCCTTTCACTAAACTCTCTGTTCTCAGAAATAATATCAAAAAGCCTCTCTCGCAGTGCAAGCCCTCCAGGGTTCTGATGTCACTTCCACTGTAACACCTCGCTGATGACTGACATATGCTTCACATGAGCGTGAAGAGAGAGAAAAAACACTCACTACACACACCCTTTTTGTTTTAGACGACACTTCTGACTTTACGCTAACTTGTTTTGTCAAAACAATTCCCGAAGAAATTAAACGACGCATTACTCAAGTCAAACCTGAAACCTAGATCTGCCACAACAAACCTAATCCAGTTTGAGCAGCCCCTATGTTGTGGTGTCCTCGGAGTGTGTGCGTTTCTCTTGTAACATAGCTTAGGTTTCAGGAAGTTACAGGCCTGGAGTCAGTCATCGAGGGGGGGGTGTAACAGCACAAAAACAAGGGCTCTGATAGCGCTGATAATGGGCATGCCTTAACCCTTCTGAAGGACGTTCAGGGAGTATAAAGAGTCTACAAAAGTCTGCAGGAACTACTAGAAAGTGATGCGAGCGATTTAGGAACAAGGTGTGCATCATGCGGGTGGGGAAAAAAAAGCTAAATGAACATTTAATATGAGGGTTTTCATTCCTCACGCTGAGCAAGGAGAGCAGTGCTTTGCCAAAGAAAACGTCGCCAAAAAAAGTACTCATCTCTAAGGTATTAGAGTCTAAGAACACACTGAAAAGGGGAGCCCTACATTTGAAGGAGCAAAATTAGGTGCGATTAGAAGAGATGGGAAAAAGTCCATATTTGTCAGAGAGCTCCTTTCAGCTTTCACCTCGTGATCAGAGGCATCATTTAGACAAAGAACAAAAGATGGCAAATATTTTGGGAAGGAGAGAAAAAGGGGGTCTGTGTAGTGAGTTGCAAGAGTGAAACTGAGTGGGGCGGTGCGCCAAAAAGAGCCCGTTGGTGTGGGCTACGGTTTGCAGTGCGTAGCAGCCGAGATCTATGAATACAGATCAGGGGAGATGTGAGGGAATTTTACAGCAGGTATTGTCTGTCACTCACCCCGTCTGTCTGTGTGATCACTGCCTCTGCGGCGGCTGTTTCATCTTCCACTCTCTCTCTCACACACTCGTACTCACACACATACATACAGTACACTCCTCCCCCAGTGCTACCAAAGGAGACCTGGTGCTGGGGTGTGCCCTTGCCAAAAAGTGACAGGTGTTCCAATAGGAAATCCAAAAATCAAAGGGCCATTATTCCTATTATACGTTATGAAACCCTGCTTATGTCTGGCTTTGTATAAGTTACTGACATCTGGATTTGACTGAGAATATATCAACAATCATAATTCATAGTGTAAAATTAAATTTTGCCATGACAGGAAAATTCAAACATTTACAATGTTTTTTTGTATAAATAGTGTCGAGAACTACATTATATTTCCCATAGTTCGATTTTAAGAAAAAAAAAAAACTTGTTCTTGTTCTCACAATGGGGGGAAATAGTTTGCCAGTGGTGTGTCTGCATAGCCTGGAGCCCTTTGACACACACTGTGAATTATGCCTGCAGTGAACATAAACACAGTTTTTACAGCAAAACAGCGTTGTATATACACACCGACTTGAATCGTTCGCTCCATCTCTCCTTTAACGGCATCACTGCTGAGCCTTGCTCTATCTCTGCAACACGCCACGCGCTGACTCACAGAAAGCGAACCTGTGAATAACAAGACCAATCAACATTAAAAGTGAACCGCTGAACAAAGGGGCGGACATCTCACGAGCGGCCCCAACACAGTCAATCCGCCCGAACAAGTGTTTGCTTTTGCACGGGAGTGTCAGTGTTGATTTCTAGCATCAGGAGAGCAAAAACAAACATAAAGCTGCCCCAACTGTTCAATCACGGTTCTCTGCAAATGGGAGCGGCCTGCCGGCTCAATCAGCTAAGTGTAGCAGGCAGCTGTTGTGTGGTGGATGGAGTGCGTCCTTAATTCTGTAAATATAGCTTCCCTCGTGTGTCTGAGAATCACCCACTCAGGCCACATTTAGGCCAGATGAGCAAAAGCTTCGCCAACGTCTGGTAAACTGGGCGAAACTGGGAATGACTCAACGGAGCAGAGAGGAAATGTAAATGTTCCTTTTGAGGAATCAAATTTTTCCTTTGAAAAGACCCCGCACAAGGTTGGCAACCTCACTACAAGGTTTTTTCGAGTGTAAAGGAAAATGACGCAGCATTTTAAACAAATACAAGTCATTGTTGTCTGTTCATGTTCCAGTTGTAGCTCGTTTCATCCAAACAGAACAACAATGAGAAAAATAAATGCTAAATCTTTCAGGGGCAGCGCAGCATTCAAAGTGATGGTTTAGCACTTGTATTGTTCTGTAAAGTTGAAGCAGAGAGGAAACAACATTCAGGCTCTTCTTTTATGGGCTATCAATAATCTTTTTCTGACACATTATTTGCTGGGCTGGAGGAAAATAGGGAGCAGCATGGTTAGTGGTTCACCACAAAGGCTTCTGGGAGCTGGCGAGAGCAGCGTGCGTGGGCGATGCATCCACCCTGGGACCCCGCCAGGATGTCTTTTTGACCAGGCTGCTGGAGCACTAAGGGCCAGCGACCGAGCTGCACACAGTCTCTGGGACAAACACACAGAAGCAATTAGACAACATGACAGTCATGAAGACGACGATTCTCTGGCAGATCAAGCTTCGCTCGGTTTTATTCACATCGCATGAAGTACCATTTTGTGTGATTTAGTGGCTTGCTGCTACATCAACATATTTGTGAAATGATTGTACCGCATCATGAAAGATTGAAATAACTTTTGTGTCAATATAATCTGCCAAGTCTTACATAAAAGCTTTGAATGCACCACATATTTCTCTTCTTTATGACCTTCTCTATTATTCCCTTTTCCTATTTCTTCCTGTTGCTGCTGTTTTTCCCTCGATGGCCATCATGCTGGTGTGAAGAGTTTTACACCCGTATTCCCTCTGAATTCAGCACAGCTAAGGCTTTTGGGGAAATTAAATAACCTGAGGATTGAGCTACTTTAGGAAGCGCAATTAACATATTTGCCTCTAGAGGAAAATATTGCCTGAAGTTGAATGGACGGTAATTTTACGCATGGATTTTTCCATTCTAATTCTTAGGGCTTTGAATAATCCGGAGAATTTGTTTTACAGAACAAGGGGTTTTAAGATTCTGAGCTGAAGCTGAGGTGGTTGAAATTTTAGAGAACTGTGTTTCAAAACAAATAACACAGCTGTTCAAAGGCCTCCACGTTCTGTTGTGTTAATTGAACATGATTCAGTGATTTAATCCAGTACAGTCATCTGTTTTGAGTTTGATGTACTAATGTATCCTTCCCAAAGCGAGATCCAAGTATAGAAAGATAAATCGCGTTTGCGGTGGCCCTTTATGGTATGTTATATTTTGACAGCAACTGTGTTTGACCACTGTGATTTTGGACAACCTTCCAGTCTGGTGGTAATCTCCCGTGTCCCTCCCCATGGGTGACTAATCCAAGATATCCATTTCGGTTGAGCCTACAATATGTTACACTCCAAAAATGTTCATCCAAACTCCAAAGTTAGAGCTTTTAATTACCTCTGTGTTGCCTTGTCCCCACCCTTCTCTACACACACACAAAATGGGGGTCAAATTACAGTTTCAATCTTAGCGTACCTTCTCCAACTCTGTCTGAATCCCACCGTGCACAAAGATCAAAGTCTTATAAAGTTGAGATAACCCTTATTACTTCTCATTAGCGGGTAACCTGATGCACACTGACAAGTCCAACTGTTGCTGCGGTCAGCTGCTGATGCCTCCAAATGGCCCGGCCCCTCTGAGAAGGAGGCTGACCAGACGCTGAAGTAGTCCCTGAGTCTAGTCTAGTGTGGCTTAGCATGAACCCCCATCTGCGCTGTCGCCTCTAGGCCAGAACCAAAAGGGACTGTTAAAAATGGGCTTTAAGCCTCCAACGGCTCGGCTGACATCCACTACTACAGATCATTAAGGCTTCACAGCCCCCCTCTCTCTCGCTCTCTCTCCCTCTGCAGCCTCAAACACACCAGTGGAGTCATTAAAGGCAATATGTAATTAAAGTTGGAATAAACAAAGGCTTTTCCCCAGGTCTTTAATTTCTCCCTCAACCATGTGTGTGTATCTCTCTCTCATTTTCACACATGCTTCCCTCTTTCTCTCCCTCCCTCCATTTCTCTTTTTCTTTCTGTGTCTCGGAGAGAGAGTTGACACATAAGAGAGCAAATTCTCATTGGCTCCCATGGTGCTGGCAGGAATGGACGAAGGCCCTCAGCCTAATTAGAAAACTAAATACTCTGAGTAATGCCTAACCCTTGGGAATACAACTGCCATATCTCTTACACATGTGATGTGGAAGGACCCAGAATGCCACTGGGGTGTCTCGCTGAAATATCCTGTGCTGTTCCCCTTTGCACAGCTGTCCACACAGACTCATGCACTTAAGACAGGCTCGCTTTCATAGTTAAAATAGAAATTTGTGTCCTAAGTGCTGCAACACAGCTAATGCTAAATATTTAATTCCCGTGGGTGCTAATTATGGTTGAGTACTGGCAACACGGATTCCCTTTTTTCACTCCACATAACAACTGTAAAAGCAATTTAAGCATTTTTCAATTAATTAAACACATAGTCTTCCAGTAACCTCTTGTCATTTTGCCCTCCAGGACCATAGCTAATTTGTGTAGAATAGAAAAGGGAAAGGGGAAGGAGTGGGGGTGGGCGCTGTTTTCATCTTCGCAAAATGCTCCTACAAAGGAATTAAAAGAGAAGACACATCATTTTCATGAGAGTTTAAAAAGATCACACTATCGTTCTTTTTTTTCTTTTAAACCCTGTAGTATTTTAAGTGTAGTTTTGAATGTTATGAACCCACATATCAGATGACTGTAACCATGAGCAACCAGCCCCCATTATGTTATCAAAGCCGTGTGAGATAGTCTGGCCATGAAGCTAATCCCTGATGTATTTTTAGTCACAACTGACTGATGAAGTGAAATTACTACATCAGTGATAAAAAATAGGGCTTTCTGAAAAACCTTTACAAGATCATGCAGCAACCAAGACAGCTCTTTAAGCTACTGCAAGTCTAAATGAAATTGTATAACAGTGGTGACGTGCATGACAATATGGTGAAGATGGCTAGTACTGAAGTTAAGATAAGGATACATTATGCGTCTATAATATGTTGAAATTATAATTTCTGCTTTAAAGTTCTGTTTCCATTGTGCCAGCTAAAAATATGAAAACACCCCTTCTTTCCTCTATTCATAAGTTAATCAGTAAAAAAAAAAAAAAGAAATTAAAGAAGAAAATCGAAATCACGTTTTTCTGATAAAAGAAATATGGGCAATTTTGAAGGATGAAATGCACTAGTATCGAACTTCATATAACATATTACACGCTCTCATATATATTATCGTCCATTGTGTGTGCATCTTTGGATTGTGAGAGCTATTAGGAGGGGTAGTGGCACACCCATCGCTTGTATAAAAGGCCCCTGTCATTGCAAGAGATCAGAAGCAGGCTGTGAAATCCAGCTAATAGTCATTATGGGATACCCGGTCCCTGCACACCCCTACCTGCTTGCCAACGCGGCTCCCTCACACTTCATATTTGCATTGTGTCATCTTATCAGCATTCACCCAGACAGAGGACAGATCACGCTGCAGACTGATAGCCACATCGCTAATATGAGTAAATAAGACTAAGGGAGAGCAGAGTGAGGAGAATTAGACATTATGCACTCTACAAAAAAAAAAAAAAGAATCTCAAGGAAATTATACAACGGCACAACCTTGTGACATCAAAAATAGCCGGAACAATATTATTTTTCTCCTGATGTAAAATTAATGTCCGTAGTCTTTGTAGATGGCCCTAGCACGTGATGCCCCCCTCCTGTTCTGAGTGGTAAGGAAGGGTGAACTCTAAGAACCCTGTGTGCTCAGTCACTTCTGGGCCCATGCAGTCAATAAGGCTATTTCTGATCTCCGGATGGCTAGGGTTTCAAAGCCTGTTTAAATGGGCTCCCACAAAGCCGGAAGCACCAACCTCAGTCCTCTCCCTCCCCGTCTTTCTCCCTCTCTCTTTCCTCCTCCACTTTCTCTCTAAATATTGAGAGGGAGTTCAGCTTGCCTTCCCCCTCGGTCAAAAGAAGTGGGGTGGGTTTGGGGTGGGGGGGGTGGCTTGTCCTCCCCTTCCACATGCACGGTGGTGAGGAAAGACAGGGAAGCGCAGGGTCAGGGCTCCCGGTGCTAAGCTGTGAAAGGCAAACGTTTGGCAGAGTAATTACACGCCGCACTGCTCTGGGAGTGATTAGTGATAGTTGTCTGTTCAAAGTGTTTGGAGCTCTCAGCCTTTATGGGCTACGCTTGCCTTCCCTTCGCCTAATGTTTAGATTGCATTTGCATGAGGAAGAGAGTTGCATGTGTCAACATAAACAGTGTGCCTATGAAGCCCACCAGGTGTGCACTTGCTTGTGTTTCACTGATGCTCTAAATATATTTTACTAGAATCAACCAAGTTCTTGTGTAAGTCAGTATCGTACTATAATTATGCATTAAAGGGCCAAAACTCTTATCTAATATATACAGCATATCCAAAAAAATGTATGTTCTAAACATTTTTTCTATTCAAAAAGCCTGTGATCTTTAAATACTGCTGTCAAGCTGTATTTCCAACACTGTATACACTGGTAACAAGTCTATTTAGCATTTGCTGGATATAATGCCTCTGCTTGGCACAACAAAATCCTCTCCATTCCCAGGTCAGGTGACACTGCGGTGCATCGCAATCAACATGCTCAGGTGGTGCGGCCCGGGCTGCCAGCCTTTGATGTCCTTGCTGCGCTAATGTTGGCCAGCGACACTGTCCCAGAACAGCCTGCAGATGTGCCTGCAAGCTGTAAGGTGAGCAGCAGCACTCCCAAGTAACGTGTCCAGTTGTAAAGCACACCCTGACAGAGGGTGTGGCGGGGGGGCGGGAGGGGGTGTAAACAACAGGAACAGACGGATACAAGGTAGAAGACATGTGGGATTAGGAAATTAATGTTGTTAGCGGAGGGAAATGTTTTGATATCAATAGTCATTATGGCACAATGTATTCCTTTCTTTGTTGAATGGAAACACATCTAATAATGCGACTGAGATAATTGCTCTGTTCTAACGTTTTAAATAGACAATAACAATTAACTTTTATTTTTATTTTTTTTTACTCAAAAGATCGGTCTCCTTGAAAACCTGAGATACACTTGCAACTGATTTTAATCCTATCTATATCTTTTGGGGCTTAAAGAAATACCCTAACAAATCAAAATAGCGTGTATCAAAGGGATGATAGGCATCATATTTCAACACCTTATCACCCTAATCCCTACACAGGGGCCGGCTTTGACACAGGCTGGAGAGTTGGGTGGCAAAGCGGAGGAGAAACAAACACAGCCGCAGACAGAAAGGGAAATACCTCAGGGACTTTCTGGGATTGGGGAAGAGGTAAGACAGTACCTGTAGTGCAATCCCCTCCAAATCTGCACCAGGTGTCAGGCATTAAGGAGAGCATCTCCGCTTTGGCTTTCCACGTCTGGCTCAATCACCCAGGGCAGTGTGTCAGATGTTGGACAAAACTGATACTCTCGAAGAGGACGAGGAGGAGGAGGAGGACTTGGAGCTCAGCACAGTGCAGAGAGGAAGGTTTCTGATGGCAAAAATTAGAATGTGCACCATGTCTAATACAAATGCCCTTTTGCAGACGTAATTTCATTACTTTGCCATGATTCTCATCAATGTTTGACATTTAAATATTCAATTACATGTGAAATTAGTCTACTGAGAATACAGTACATTGCAAAGAGTGCAGTAAGACAATAAAATATGGGAAGCAGAGCTGAACACTTTGGGTTTTAATGAGTTAAGATAAATTTAGAATAACATTACAGTGTATCCCATTGAGATTTTCAGTTAACTACAAAGACAACTGAGCACTGCCTATTCCCTGCGTGATAACGCGAAGCAAGGAGTATAGCATAGAATGCTTAGCTTGATATTAATATTACACTCTCAATCATAAAGACAAGGTCTAAATTGAACACCTGGCCCCATCTCAATTTCAAGCAAGTAAGCTTTTTTGCATGTGCTATTGTCCTGAAACAAAACAGTGGCAGCGGAATACTTCAGTACCAGGAGAGAGAGGAAAGAACATGGAGCCATGTTGGCATTGTTGTTGTCACAGATTATACATGACACACCGAATAAAAGGGGCTGATTGTAAGATGTTTAAATGTATCAGAGGCATGGGAGAGGAAACTTAATACCTGAGCACTGGGAGAAGGAGAATGCGACTGGGCACGTGCGGAATGCAGAGTGGCAGGAGGAAAGGAGCAATCTAAATTTCTAATGCTGAGGATGTTTCCCATTCTGTGTTTATGAAACATGGCTGCCGGGACTACAAAGGTAAGGGGATACAGCATCAAAGTCTACTCTGACAAAAACAAAAAAGCAACAATGCTGCAGTGGAATGCACGACAGAACATAATACTCCACCTCCTCCTTCTCCTCTCCCCCTAAGCAGTCTCATTTGCACTCATTACAGTGTAGCAGGCCCCAAATCAACCCCTTAGTCCCACTTCTCACTCCCCATCGATGCTGTGAGTAGGAGGTAGAACACATCTTGCCAAAGTGGCCCGGGAGGAGAGGCGATGTTGTGGAGGAGAATCCCTCATTTGGGGAACAAAAGAACACGGGAATGGGTGAGCCGAGGTGTCCGCGGCCGGCGTGGAAAGCGCCCGTTGTCCCGAGTGCGGCGACCGAGGCAGAGACTGAATGTCTGATGATGGCCGGGCGATGTATCGTTTACAGGCTCGCTCAGCAGAAGCCCCCCGCATGTCCGTCTCCAGCCACAGAGTTTGCCCTCTACTTAAGGCAACAAGAGTCAGGCTCAGCATTACAAGCCTATTAAAAGATACTTTTAATTATGCCCCGCTCTCCCGGGATCACTTCTTCCGTGAACTCTGTGTTTCTTTGGCATGTGCGCTTAGGAATGGCACAACCAGAAGCACGTGTTGTTTTCTCTCTCCAATTAAAAGGGCATGTTGACAGATTAAGGCTGCTTCTGGTTTGTGCTCCACTAACGCATTTAGGGAAGATGATGAACATGAGAGAGGGGGGGGGGGGGGCAGAAAGTGAGAGAGAAAGTGAGAGAGAGAGAGAGAGAGAGGGGCTG
>JAVQJD010088140.1:0-11821 GCA_036023655.1 Nannoperca australis | reverse complement strand
AATCAATTAAACAACAAGGGTGCCCAAATTTATGCACCTGCCTACTTTTGTTTAAGTAATTATTGCACACTTTCTGTAAATCCTATGAACTTCATTTCACTTCTCAAATATCACTGTGTTTGTCTGCTATATGATATATTAACTGAAGTTGCTGATCCGAACAACCAATGATTTATAAAGGAAAATCTTGAAAATGATCAGGGGTGCCCAAACTTTTGCACGCCACTGTATACACACACACACACACACACCATTACCCTTATTATGTGATTTCAGGACTGTTTTGATGGACTTTTTGTGTTGGTGTAGTCAAAGTGGAACATGTGCCTTATCAGAAATGGTTGATATTAGATTACTAATAACTGATGAGGTGTGAGAGTGTGTACTGTAAAGTGCAGGAAAGATGACATGTATTGCTGTACTGGCTGATCGTATATTGGTGGTGCTTCTCTGGTGTTGTCTCTTTATTTGGTTCAGTTTGTGTTAACGACAGTCAATGCTAATTAAAATAAGTCCCGTTAGGTCCCTTTCAGATCGGGTTTCCCACCCCACTGGGTCCAGGCAGGCTTGAAGCCATGAACATCTCTACTTTTGTTTGAGAAGATGTGATGGGAGTAATCTGAATGAACACCCCTTATCTGTTGTATTGGCCGATGGGGTGAATATTAAAACCGTAATCGAAGGCTCAGTGTCAGATGAGTTGGCTGGCGGGAATGAGAGGCTGGTCGATAGGAGGGTGTCTTGCCTCCACCTGGTTTCTTGTCTCGTCTGGCTCCCTGGCTGGAAATCTGAAATGTCAAGTGTGATGGTCAGCAATCTATTTACATCTCTGAGGACGTCATGAAAGGCCGGAGATGGGAGTGATTGAATGACGTGAGTCAACAAAAGGTCTGTGGAGGTGGAAATGAGTATGAATTATTCCTGTGTGCTCATGTGTTGACATTTTGATTGTGACATTAAACTGGTTGATTTAATCAAGCGGACAGACAGGTGACAGGAAAAATGAAAAGAAATGTCTCAAAGATGGAGATGTTGTTATCTACGTCAGTAGACAAAGTGCTTGAGTCTCGATTATGAGAAAGGGACAGAAATGAACGTCCAATTAAAGCCTTTTTTCTCTCCTTCAGTCCTCTGCTTTATGTATTTAAAATCTTACATTTGATTTGTTTTGTTTATGTCCACAGAAGAAGGAGTGGACGTGGGATGAGAGCAAGATGATGGTGATGCAGGATCCCATTTACAGGTGAGCTGGCCCCGTAACCTTTCATTTCTGTAGCTCAACCTTAAATTCTAGCTTACTTTGTTTTTGTGGTTCGTTCCACACGAATCTTAATGCTGCACAAAGGTTTCCAAAACATAGATGAGTTATTAGGAAGCGTTGATTCATAAACACGCTACATTGGACCACTGATAGCGTGGATGTGGCTTTTGTCTGTAACAACAAAGTTTGTGATGTTGTATTCAGCCCGAGTTTCATGAGGGCAGCTTGAATTGAGGCTGCGAATGGTTTCGATCAAAGCGCCGTGACCCCACCCTTCCTTTTCCTCTGTGGTTGTGGAGGTAGTTAGGTTTGGGCGGAGGCTCTCTGACTGCTCGTGTGGGGGTGGCAGCTTCGTTCCCACGACTTCAGTCTCTTTGTTTTGCCTGGCCATTCTTACATGAACACTGGGTTTGGACACCAGCATTGTATATCTAAGAATAAGGTTAATATTTCTAAAACGTGGGCTCAAGGACACAAACAGTCTGATTCCTCACCTCTGACACCGCAGAACTCTGCAAAGTCTGTTGTTGTGATGAATGACTTCCCCGGGTACGTTCAAGAGAGAGTTTTCAGATTCCCCCACTTCCAGTTTTATGCTAAGCTACGCTAACCACATCTGGAGTGTAGCTCTGTACGAACACACATGATATTAGTAACAATCTTCTCATCTCACTGTTGGAAAGAAAGCAGATATTTTCCAAACTGTTGAACTACTCCTTTAAACTGCTCTTCTAGGGTGTCGAGTTTATCATGTTTTACTCGACACAGGCTGGATAATATTTGCTAAGTAGCAATGTTAGCTAGCGAACTAGTTGCAACCCCGCTCTTATTTAGTTACTTGAGTTCTACTTGTGAGAAAACACTGAACATAAAACATCCGATGTACAATGAAAGCTGTAATCTTAGTGAACAACTCGGCTAACTTAGCTCGCCACAGCATCTCTTCCATTGTCTCGTGTTCAATTATGTTGAAACTTTTCAACTCTGTAAGGACATCTAGTGTGTTTTCACTTATCTAAAATGCAAATTGCATGAATGACATATGGAGAATGTTGTTTTCTGTGAACATGTGTAACAAGTGTTGGCTGCAGGCTGGCTGGCAGGAGAACAAGATGCCAACATCAGACTGAGAACTTAATACTACAGAGTGGATATTAGGCTTAGAAATGTAGCTGTAAGATCAGAATTAGGGAGGGGAGACAGAATGAATGTTATGAATGTAGAGGAATAGAACTGTGTGTGTGTGTGTGTGTGTGTGTGTGTGTGTGTGTGTGTGTGTGTGTGAGTGAGAGAGGCATGTTTACACTCTGTTCCATCTTGCAGGACTGTAACTATAAGATGCAGCTCACTCTGTATATTTGCTGCAGGGGTATACTGGTAATCCTTTGATTTGAACTCGTACCACCGTCACACACACACACACACACACACACACAGTTACACAGTGCTGAGAAGCAGCTGAATTGGTGGCTCAGACAGATTCTTAGCGAAATGATGGGAATGCTTTAAGAGGTCTTTAGCTTATCTCTCGTTCTCATAGACACACACACACACACACACACACTCACACATGCAGTCACATAAACGTTTGGTCAAAGTGTGTGTGACTAAACTAGTGAGGATGTTCTGTTGAGGAGTAGAAAGAAACACACACACACGGTTCAGATTCTGTATTGAATGACTCATTTTTTATCGTCTCTTTCTTCCTACCATTCTCACACGCACACGCACACGCACACACGCACACGCACACGCACACACACACACACACACACACACACACACACACACACTCCGACACTCTCACTCCCAGGTGGGCACAGCTCAGAAGTGCATCCAGGAGCCCATCTGTGGCTTCGTGCTTTGGAAATGATTCTGTCAGAAAGATGGATTTTGTGTAAGCAACTCTGAGCTTAGAAATTTGTGAAAGATGTAGTTTGGTTGGAGATGCCTTAGCTTGTCCTTATGCATATATCTGTGATATTACGCTCACAAAGTTTCCCCACAGGGGGAAGCTGGGTAGCAGCAGGGGGAGGGGGGGGGGTGATAAAGCAGAGTACTATGGGTAAGCCTAATCGATCAGTCGCTGTCATCTGCGGGGCTGAGTCTGACAGATCCTGAAACAGCTGGTCTTTTCTGCTCAACGCAGTCACAAGATGATGGTTCAAACAGTAAAGAGAGAACTTAATCTGATGTCAGTGGAGCCTCGGGCTTCAGTATTGTTTGTATTTGAATAATTCTGATTCTACTTATTGATTCTAGTTACTGCTAATTTGGATTTTTTAATGCAATGTTTCCCTTTGAATTTAGGTCCAGTTTTGATACTGACAGTCTGAGCCCTTTCAAACCGCTCTCGCCTCTTTAAACCCACAGCTGTCAGTCAGTAGTGTGTGAAGAAGTTTGAGCTCCAGATTTTAAACATAATCAATTGAGAAATGTGTAACCAGGGAGGAATCTGTCTCAAAAAGACAGTCAAACGCATGTTATTTAAAGGTTGAGTCTGTCACGTTGCAGCCATATGTTATAGCCATAGCCAGGGACATGGATATCACAGCATCGCTGTGACGTGACCTGTGGGAAGTGCGGAGCTGAAACGTAACATGTCTTCATTAGGAATGGAGCAGATTTTATTTATACAGTCAAGGCCACCAGAGGATACACTGACTGATAACAGAACAAGGTCAAGACTCAGGGTTTCACAGCAGACATGGGCCACCTCTACTGAATTAACACCTGCTTCTCGTAGGGTTGGGAGATGTAGAAAAGTTATGGGTATTTTTTGTAAAAATAATATAACCCTTCATTTCCTTACTGAGCCGGAGCTGACAGGTATGTGCTGGCAGTCACATCTATAGGAGGGACAAATCCAAACACCTCAACCTACATGTGACTGCCGGGACTCGTCCCTCTGCTGCGGCTCAGCAAGGAAACATATAGCTTCTTTCACAGTTACGGTCCTCTGGAAGGTCATTTGTTATCAGTATGCAAATAGTGCATTTTATGTCTGAATTGTATTTGAACAGTGACACCACCACTGTGCTGTATAGGTATAAACCAGGAGAGTCTATAAATGTAAATGTGGGAGAGATTTAGCATGTGCATCAGCCTCACGTCGTTAAAGTGTAAATTAGAAAGCTTCCCTCGGTCGCTGGAAATCCCTGTGTGAGGAAACAAGGTGTGAAAGTAACCTTTTGGTGCTACGTTTGAATTAGTAGATAGATAGCGGCTTACATATTCACATCTAGCTTTTCAAATGCAGCGACCAAAAAGCACATCAAAGACCCTCGACGGTTTTAAATGCTCCTGTGTGGGTTTTTCAGATGCACAGAGGCTGGACGCCGCGCGTCCAAATCATTTGGGAGGATTTAACTGGGCGCTTTGCATTTCTTCTGTGCATCCCTTTTCATCTTCAGCTGCTGGCTCACTGGCGCTGAGGCTGACGGCCACCTCGTCAGCAACATCTGCGCTGGCAGGGGTTGGCACGGCAGCGAACCCGCCAATCGCATTCACACGTTATCTTGTAAACATGTCAAGGACACTTGTGGGGATATTCCACCAACTGCATGTTGGGATACAGGCTGGAAGCCCCCCCCCCCGCTGCTGCCAACTTTAAAATACAGAACACAGACGTTGGCAGTCTGCGGCGGCGACCGCTCGCTGTCTGTCAGCACCTTTAATGTTGCATGGCAACAAGAAGGATGTGCCGCTCCTGCACGTTTGGGCTCTCGCTCTCTGTTGCCAGCGATGCTCACAGCTGCTCTTTGCCTTGAATAGGGGCATCATGTGTCCTTTTGATCAGTGCTTTGTTCCAATGTGCAGGTAAATTGGGTCATTTGCAGCCTGTGATGACCCAGACAGTCTGCTAAATCAAACAGTAATGTATTATTAGTAGTAATGTTAAAAGAGCATTTGTTTAGGCATCATCTCTTCTAATGGAGTCAGATTCTAGAAACGATTCAGATATGATTGTTGGCTCAAACAAGGTGCAGCTCTGTTTGTTTTTCAGCAGTTTGCTTTGAGAGACTTTGTTTTAATAAGTCCTGCAGAAGAAATAGATGTAGGGCATTTAAAAGGGAGAGTGCAGCGCTGTTGTTTGTTTTCCATTATGATCTGCTAGAGAGGGGGTTTATGCTCTCATCATTTGCATCGCAGCTCAGATTCAATTATACTTCTGAGGAAACGTCTCCTTGACTCCTTGGCTGCACACACCATCTGTTTCTTATTATGCATCCATACATCTACAGAAACACTGGATGGTCACGAGTCACTAGATACTCGGTATATGAAGGGGGCGTTTAAATCAAGTTTTGACATCTATTTGTTTTTCTTTCATTACACATATTGTGCATTTCACTAGAAGTCATTCGTGCAGTCAGGTGAAACACTGTAAAACATTAAAAAAAGTCAAATTAACTTTACAGTGGCTGATGAAACACATCCATCAGATATAGCCTGAACCAGTGTAGCTGCTTTTAACAACCAGAGAGGAGGACTGTTCTTCTAAACTGGATACATGTCCACTTAATTGAGCCCCAGCTCCATCCAATCACAATGCCCTTCAGAGGAACAGCGTTCTCAGAAGTTCTAGTGTCCTTGCTGAACAGGACCTTGCTGCATTGTCAGGGGAAGAAAGTTGGACTACAGTGTAGTCAGGCAGCAGGGGACGAACAACGACTTCTCACAAACAACCTTGTCTGCTAAATGGTTGTCCTTATCTATACTTTATATTTTATCTATACTTTATCTATCTTTGCAGATACATTAAAATTGAATCTGGGCGGCATCACGCATCTTTAAAAGGGTTTGCTGTTTACAAAAGCACGCACATCCAAACGTAGTGAATATTATATCCTGGACAAAAGTACGCTAGATAATGCTCCCATGAAGGTCTTTATTAGTTAATTATTAGTGTACCACCATGTGGTAAACACATGCAGGCACACCTTACAGGCACCTGTTCAAAGGGGTTCACCTGGCAGGTCATGTGATTACAGGATGGTGAACCAAAAAGTATATGAGAGTATATAAACACACATTTTAAGAGACATGACCAAAAGTATAATTGCTGGATCATTGCTTGTCATGTGACATCTTCAGAACTTATTTGCATTTGTGCACGAAATCTCTTGACGAGCACGTCCCCCTGTTTATGTCCCATGCTCGTCCTGTTTGCACACAAGGATGTCATCTATGCCACCAGTCCAGTAATACTCATATTATAACACAGCAAGGTGCTGTGACTGAGAATTCAGTATGAAATCACTTTAAATGTTCTTTATGAGTTGAAAACAATCAGCGTGTTGGCTGCTGCAGGAGGTACTACTGTAAACACTGGTCATGGACATTACAACAGCAGCAGAGGACACTCTGGTAGGTGCAAAGTTTCAGCCATGCAGGATAACTTTTAGTCACTTTGCTGTTGCTGTAGTCCCCTAACATTTACAGGTGTATATCTATCTGCTGTCTTAACACACACAGACAGGGTGTGTGTGTGTGTGTGTGTTTGTGAATTTTACATTCCACTTGGCAGAGAGCCGCAGCCTCGGGGCAAAACCAGCAGACCAACTCAGTCAGCAGCGTATCAGAATCCCCTGGATCAAGCACATATACCCACCTACGCACATCAAACTGGCAGCCGAGCACCTTTTTTTAGCCGTGCAAACACAAACACCCACACACACATGAGACAGTCGTCCAATTTGAACACACACTGCATCCTTATTTGTCTCTGAAGCACACACACACACACACACACACACACACACATTATTATGACTTGAGGCCACCCACCAATTCAGAGCTGGAGCTGCAGGGCTGGGAGCAAAGAAACAACACTGCAGCCATGTCCAGAGTACTAAATAACTTAATGCTAGATATACACTTCACAAGTTTCATTTAGGAGTATGTCTCAAATTATCATTCTTCTTGCAAACAGGAGCAGAAAAGGCTGAACGTACAAGGACAACTGATAATAAACAATGTTATTTCGTTGAGAAGTAAGGTACTTATTATCCTGCCTCAGCTCAAGTTGCAGAGAATAGATCCATAGATGAGAAGGTAGTAGAAGGGTAGTGGAGGGTTGAGAGTACCACGGGTGATGAGTCCGGGCAGTTTGCCTTTTATACCAGGAGGAAGACACTAAGGTCCACGCGTGACAATCAACTTTAGTTTGAGTCCTGCTTTGTGGAAACAGTCCCGATTCTACCTCACACAGATGTTCACACATGTAAAGGTTAGAAACTAAGTAATGCATAGATTGTCATTCCCTATGGTTATAGATGGTTTGATCAATCATTTCAGACATACATTAAGATCTCTCCTCGTCATAAAAGTTACGGCTGAATTATTCTTTTAGTGTCTCCATAATCTGTCGGTGTCGGCAGGCTCACCAGAGCTGCAGCACACAGTCCCTCTTAGTCCCATGACGAACAGATGGCACATACAAGCACATTGTAATCAAAGCAGCAGGTGATGAAGACTTCCTGCAGATACACCTGTAATATCATCAGTTTACACTTGATAATACATTTAATATTTGACATTAGGTTGCTGTTGAATGGGGCATTAAATCCAGTTTAGAATAATGACATTTCCATTTAAAATGTACTGTGGACGTGACGTTTTTCCACCAAGTGGCTGTGGATATCAACAGGATCATGTAATGACAACACAATGAAAATATGTACATGTGTTTAATAATGAGCTACACCGATAAATCTGCCGATATTAACCTGTGTGTCAGCTGATGTGCAGTAGAGAAATGTAAAGTTATGCTAACGGGACGTCGTGTGGTCAAAGTTCTGTAAGAAAGCTACTTGAATGGATTCTTAACAAAGATGTTTGTTAATGTGATGCTTTTTGTCTGGCAGCGTTTCTTTGTGGGGGTTTATCAGAGATATTGGACAGGACCGAGAGTGTGTGCACTGTGTATATATGTGTGTGTGTGTGTGTGTGTGTGTATACATACACAGTAACTGTCTCAGGTTAGAACTTCCCTGGCCTTCAGCTGTGGTAATTGCTGTCGTCCTCTGAGAACCTAACAGTCTGTGTTAGTTGTGTTTGGCTCTGCCCCTTCATTCTCACTTCAAACCCACCCAATTAAAGTGACTCATGTTTATGTGTTCTAGAAACACCCTGATTTTGTGATATGCAAAACGAGTACACACACATTATCTGCTCATTTTGCTTTGATATTTCAGTTTACTCATGCCATGCTGATTACACACTGCACACATACAGCAGACACACACACACACACACACACACACACACTCAAAAGCCCATAACGATTCTCACAACCTCATTCAGTCCTGTACAATCTCTGTCTCGGCAGCCTCCATTTCCTCCGTGCTCTGAGCTAATGGACTGTCCACTCACATTTGATAGCGTGCTCACGTCCCTAAAGGGGAACTCATAGAAGAAAAAAGGAATGGGAAGAACCATATCCCTTGGACAGAAACTCTGCCCAAATATATCTGATAACATTTAGAGGGTCATTTCACTTGAATTGCAAAGAAAGTGAGAGATTTTTGTTTTTCTGTGCCAAGGGTTTGATATCTGCCCTTAAAGGCTCTGCAGGAACTCCAACATAAAGGAGACGAAGGACGTTTCATTTATGCCCCTCAAAGTTTTAAAAAACCCAACAGCTTTGGAGATTAAATGTAGTGCACTATATGGCAAAGACGGCGTTTCCCCACACAGACTATGTATGTATGAATGTATGTATACAGGAGGCACACCAATTTATTTGAACCGCTCATGATGGGACATTTTGGTGCAACTGAAACCAGGATGTCATCACTTTACTTCTAATCCTCCGACTGGATTCATGACACCAGTTTTAGGCTCCTAAACGTCATTGTGATGTTCTGGATAATAAAGTTCTGCACGGCCACTCGAGTCTCTTCCCACACCCAGATCAGAGGGGCCCTGTGGCTCTTTGCATTATTACAGTACTGGGCCCCGTCCAAGTACTGAGACAAACAACATGAGCCAGACTTAATCATTGGCAGTCTGACTGCATAACAGTGTCCCCCCACAGCTCGGCCAGCCTCCCTCTCCCCCCGGTGTGATTCATATGAGTTAAAGAAGCAGCAGCATCATGTTGTCAGGCCTCTGCAGCCGGCTCGGGGTCATGCATTATTGCTTTAACTCCTGCTTCCACTGGCATTTTTAATTTAGTTAAAAGAACCAGTGGAACACCTGAATATTCCTGTCCCCAGGAACCAGGTGTCACTGGAGACCCGTTGCTTTCATTTCCATGATAATGAAGGTCGTTGGATTTCTGATATAATTCAAGGGACGAGACAAATCTCAATTCAAACTGTCCTAAATCCCACAGTTAAAGCCAGACATATGGCACATAGAGATTTAATTAAGTGTGCTTTTTTTCCTGATCTGTGTTTTATACTTTCATGACTAATGAAGGTTGATAATGTTCTGTCAGACAGCTGTTTTAACATCCTGGTTTCTTTCTGTTCTGAAATTCTGTCTTAAATTGAATTTCCTTTATCTCGACGTCATGCTTTTTAAAGTTTTAGATTTGTCTGAATCCTCCAGATGGCTTGAAAAACTGTAAAGAAATGTTTGTAGACACAAAGCAGCCCACCCACTCGCCACTTTACCTTTTGTTCACAGTTTCCGTAACATTAATCACCCGAAATGGAACTGAAACACTAGATTAGTTGTTTGGAAACAGGAAAGAGGCAGCAAAATGGCAGCACATTAGTTCTACGGGCATGTAATTGTGTCTAAAATGACCTTTAACTGTTATCTGTGGCTGTGCAGATCAGAGGAAACGGCACTAACTGGAGAAAATGGCTGTGCAGCTGCCGTGGTTACTGGATTTACTGTCCTCTCTAATCCAAATAACACAACAACATCTGGAAAGGTGTCGCAGGTCTTTTCACCTCGTGCGAAGCAACAATCCAGTACGTTTCTGACTCTGTATTTTCATATCTGGGTTGTCAGCTGGATGAAATGGACCCAGAGGGTATAATGCTGTGTTATTACCATTGCTAACACTTAAAGAGATTGCATTCCCAGAGAACGTAAGTGCTTCAGTTTGTGTCTGCATTTATTTATTTCTTCCACGCTGATCCAACCTCCCACCGCTGCAGCTGCTGCTCGAAACCTCCCTCACATTAATGGAAATGAAGATGAAGAAGGTTCACTTCTTGTTCTCCTTCTCTCCGCCCACCCACTGCATCCTGGGTATTGTGCCTGTTAGTGTGTGTGTGTGTGTGTGTGGATCTGTTAGTGTGTGTTTGGGTACGTGAGCATGACCTTGGTTTGTGTGTGTGCATTAGAAGACAGACCACATTCTCCTGGTTCGATGTGGGTGTGGTGGCTGACTATGATACACGTGCACGCACACAGGATTAAAAAAGACAAATCAGTAAACAGAACCGGTGATTTCTGTGGCGCTGAGTCAATCCCTCCTCTTTCTGTAATTATTCTCCACCTTCTAGATGCTTCTGTATTTAATTTGTACTTCAGGCTCGCTGATTTCATCTCTTACCAGTTTTTCACTGACAAATACCTTGAATTTTAAAAAGGATTTGGTCGATTTAAAGAGATTTTTTACTGAATGCAATCCCAGGCGAGAGAAGATGTTCCATTGCCTGCTGCAACATTTATTCACACTTGCTTAATGATTTCTTTTGGCCAATTTTACCCTAATTATACTTTTGCGTGTTGTTGCACGGCGGTGTGGTGATTCTTTGTGTGACTGTGCGCGTCCACATTAAACATGTGCACGGAAACATTTAACATATAGAGACTTGAGACACTGCAGTGTTTCCAGGTGGTTTGCAGTCAGACCACTTGCTGCCGTGTGTGCATGTGCGTCTTCACACATCTGTACTGTGCTGCATCAGCTTGAGCTTCTGCAGGGATTCCCCTCCCACTCGGCTGAGAGATTAGTCCTCATAAACAGTCATGACAAGCTTCACACACTGACTCACATTTCTTCACAGATGGACACTGTGGAGCAGATGTTTAACTTCATTTCAGCTCCAGCTTGACACAGTTCATTCATATCAAATGAGAGAATGTAATGTATTAGAGTATTAGTCAGATTAGTGATGCAGTGCATTTCATTCGTTATAATATTCATTGGTAAGTGTTAAGCTGTGTATTGTCAGATAAAGCTGAGAAAAAGCTGAGAAAAAAATAAATAAATGGACCTTTGAGTTGAGATTATTTTGTCCCACATGATGTTACCAAGGTCAAGAATGAGCTTCCAGTCAAAAACTGAGTTTGTGCAAAGTCTTGAAATTTGAACTAGTATGTTTTCAAAGTTAGGAATATGCTTGAATTCCACTCTTTGATTTTCAACATAATCTGGTGTTTCATCATCTACGCAGTGGTAAACCAAAGATCTCTGATGGTGTGATGAGAAAGTTAAGCTGGAAAGTGCTTGAAAAGTTTCTTGAATTTTACTCTTAAAAAGCTGCAAAAGTGTAGAAACATTTTGGATTTATTGCAAGCACACAATGTATTTAGACAGGTATCATCATGATGTAAGTAGTGTGTGTGTGTGTGTGTGTGTGTGTGTGT
>JAVQJD010088134.1:0-24228 GCA_036023655.1 Nannoperca australis | reverse complement strand
TTTTTTTCAGAGATACTAGCTCCAGTTTTCAGACCACCATTTACAAGGTTTCAAACCTGGAATACAAACCAGCACAGTGGGAGAACAGTGCCAGGTTTGAAACTCTGAAAACGTGTTGGTGAAACTCTGTAAAAGAGTGTTGCATTTGTAAAGAAGGAAAACTCAGATACAAAATTATTTTTGCAGAGATTTGATTTATTTTTTTCAGACATTCAAAACTTATTTTCGACCTTGCAAAAACTTTTTTTGCAGTTTTGAATCGTGGCAGCGATCTCATCCCATAAAACCTCACTTTTTCAATGTATACGACCTGGAAATATAGCTTGAAAATGAAGCAATGTCTATATACGACCTCAAAGGACACAGGATGAATGTAAACCAGTTGTGACCAGTTAGCCAAAGAGTATTTTTACTTATCAGATTCTTTTTTTGAAGGTTATAGCAGTGTCTTATTTTTGCTTTCCCATTCTGTTAATCATTCAGCACGTTTATTAGACCTCAAGGATACACACAATGCATTTTGGGGGCTTAATACTGAATGTAAACGTAACTATTGTTTACAAGAAATCCACGTTATAAATCCAAGTTGGAGTAAAAATATTTCTGGTTTCGTCACAGAGTCGGAGACCCGCATCATGATTAGACCTGCGATGTGATTGGCTTGATAATATTGGCTGTTCTCCACTAATGCATCTACAATTAAAATGTATTTTTAGTCATAGTTTTGACAGCACTTAGGCCATACTTACACACACATATATACATACATACATACTGCATTTTACACACCTTCTCCTTTCCCTTTTTTTAAGGGATGTGGTGTTGTATTACACCAGGGCATACCATTTCCCATGCAACAAGGAAATCCTCATTTAGACCTTAATGACAGGTCTTCCCCAACTGGTAGCCTGCAGTTGGAGTGCACCTTTTTAAAGCCCTGCATGGGATACTATGATTGTGTGTTTTGTGTGTGTGTGTGTGTGTGTGTGTGTGTGTGTGTGTGTGCCAGCTAGACTATCTGCAGACAGCTATGCTACCAAGCCATGCCAGTTGCCATTCACAAAGAGCTCTTGCAGGCCACTGGGTTTGCTATATTTACCTGAGAGGGCATTGTGGATGGATGGGGGGGCTACGGGGGCTCTCTTTTTATTTTGGTCCAGTAGCATGTGAGAGGGATTCATTTTGCTATTGTTGTGAAGGGCTTTTCTCTGTCAGCTCTGATCTCGGAGTTGCATGGCATTGTAATTCAGTTGTGTCAGCAGTCAGCACGGAGACTGTTGAGTAGGTGAGACAACCTTTTCACACTTTGGTGCCAGACTGGACTTGTTCCAGGTTGCTCTATATCATAAACTCTCAGTCCGTTACCACTTCTCCCTGGAGTTTTATGGCAGCTCTGTATAGCTACAGTTGGCACTGGATTCTTATCACTTTAACTACTTTCTGGCTGTCTTAAAGGCTTAAACATAAAATACTTATTTTTCCACTTACCTCTTGTGGTGTCCAGGCATGCTGACAGTTTTGGTTTTATTTGTTCAGGTTCAACACAGGTGAATGATTTTTCATTTATGGGGCTCACAGCTTGGACAAATAACATTTAGAAAATTCAACAGCAGCATCTCTCTCCATCAGCTCTGTCTATGAAAATGTGTTCTGTGGATTATCGGAGAGTAACTGGGATGTTGTTTCTGGAAAGGAAATTATTCAATGCTTTGAGCAGCATTTTTTGTGAAAAAAAAAACTCAGACGATAGTTTCATTATTTTATATATCTATCTGCATACAACTAGAAGTACATGAGAAATGTGTGTTTTGGGGGAGAAACATTTGGAGCTAGTTTTACAAACTCTTCGTCCATCTTCCTTCTCTTGGTCGTTAGTGGCACCCTCCCTCTCTGAGTGTAACCTGGCCCTGAGAGGCAGCTGCAGGCTCAACTGTGACCCTTTGATGACTCTGCAATTATATCCCTCTGCATACACATGCCCACAGCTTAAAATGCTTGTTATTGTTAAGGACAGAAAAAAAACCCCAGCCGTGTGTCCCAGGAGCTCATGCATCCCATGGGATACTACTATTGCCACTGACTATTTCATAGGTTACAAGCTACAGTGCTGCTATTTTCATAGGCTCAAGCATGGTGGCAAATGAGATGTCCAGGTGAAGGGGAAATGCTCATAGTGACTCATCGGTGTTGAGAGCCTTGGATGGTTTGCATCATTAATTGTAACTCAAAACTTTTCAAAACAAACGTACAAAGTGTTTCACAAATTGAAACATTGCAGGCTACAGATCAACGTGTGAAAGAGCGTAATAAGATACCGTCCTACTCAGTCTGTGATGCAGGTTATGATTCACTGTTTTGAATTACTTGGGATTTTGCAAGCAGCAAATTAATTGTCTAGTAGTTGGTTTGGGAAATGAAAGCAGATACTGCTGTAATTTACAATGTTAGTGGCTCCGGCTTTTCCAAGAAGACATTGTTTGAGCTCTCTGTTTGATTGTAGGTGTTGGGTTGCGCGTGTGTGTGAGAGAGAGAGAGAGATAGAGAGAGACATGCATTCAAAGTGTCTGTGCATTAATAACTCAGCATTTCTATGTGACTCATTTGTAACCTTTCACCATTGAATTCCAGGTCTGGTAACAGTGGTGGGAATCCAGTGCACTCACTCCTCAACTCTGCTTTTATGTTGTACTTCTGATGATCAGAGTAAACCAGTGTTATTGCTATAAACCATAACCTTTTGTCAGTGTGGACTCTGCTAGTATGGTTGAAAGAAATGACCAACCATGCAGGTTTTTCTTGTTTGTGCTACATTAGTTCATTTTTGACATTGCATAACTCCATTTGAGGAAATTTAAGGAAGCGCTAAGGGCTAAAGATGAGGTTTTGAATCTTTTTCTCACACACATTTTTCTCTTCGCTGACTCAACGTTAGAAGCGGCCACAAATATTGTAAAATGTCATTGTCAAATCAAGTTGATATACAGGGTTCCATGCACTTAAAGTTCAGTTGGATGTTCTTTCCGTAGCCCCATGAATATTTATGAGTGCACTGCTTTTGTGCAGCAGAGAAGCAACTTTTACAGATGCCACGACATTGAAAATGTCTTCTGTTGTACATTAAAGCTTGAAGAATAATGAACAGTCTTCAAAAGAAACGTTGTGTGCAGCACAGCAGATTGCCACGTTGCACTTTTAATGAAAGATAGTCTTCACTTGACTGTTGACAGTTGGTTAATGTTTTTATTGTTGACCCCTTGGCAACCCATTAAGTCTCCCACAGCCCACAGGTGGATCATAACTCAAACTGTCAAACAGAAGTATCACATGTTTCAACTCAGTTTTTCCTGTCAAACCAATGTATACAAACAAACATTGTTAGTCAATGCCTGTTGTCTAAATAAGTTGTGTCCCACACACAGGCTTCTTCCAAGAATGGCCTTTTCCATCTCCCACAGGTAATCACTGCTCTGCGGGCTGCTGCTGTGCAACCCAGTCATCCGTCAATTTCCCCCTTTTCCTCTGAGTCTGCATTAATTAAGACAAAGGGATGGACAAATCTACGGGCCTCTTAAATCTGAAACACAAACCTTCCCTGGTTCTCCCCTGTTGTCACCTCTGTCCATCTCTCCCTCTGTCTGGCTGATTTGGCTTCAATCTGGTGGCAGTGGATGTTGTTTTTCCTTGCTGGGTTCACTGGTTCTTCTCCTATAAAATGATACCAATGGCATGTCCATAAATGAAACCCTAGACTGAGCCTTCCGCCTGGACACTTGTGGAAATCTGTGCTCATTGGCAGAGAAGCTAAAAGCATTGTCGCCTGATAAGCCACAACAAACTACAGCAAATGGTGTATGATAGCTTCAGGAATAGCTCAAACATAATTTCACATTTTTTCAGATCACTACAAGTGTTCATAAAAAAGGCAAGGTTATTTCTGGATGGGGCTGCCCATGAAATGAAAATCTTTTGTTTCTTTCACTCTGTCTGTGACAATTAAAACACACAAAATGCTGCTGAATTGCCACCTCAACAATGCCACCTCAACATTGTGGTTTTTTCCTCCTCTCTTTCCCCTGCTGGAAATATCAGAATTCCCCAGAAACAGTCAAAGGGCTGTTATTTCTAAAATTAAGCTGCTTAAAGGTGACCTTGTTTTCTTTCCTAGACCAGAGATGATTTCCTGGGACAAGTTGATGTTCCTCTCAGTCACTTGCCGGTGAGTTATTTGCGTGTGTGTGTGTGTGGCCAGACTGACTGTTATAACCCTGTTTTGAATACTCAGCTCTTTCTTATCTTCAGTTGTGCTCTGTCTGATTAACCCCTGTGAAGGTCAGGCAAAAGAGTGTGTTTATGTGTCTTGAGTGTGAGAAAGTGCTAGCCATGCAGGTGCCGTGTTGTTGTGATCAAACCGCACACTCTGTTAGAAATGGAAAGCGGGCTGTCTAGGATGTAAACAGAGGTGAGTGTCCAGAGGGCGGGCTACCCTCAGAAGAACCAGTGGAAAAAGCTATACATCTCAAATTCACACAGTCGCATGTGGCACACGGCTGAGAGATAACGGCTTTTTTATTGAAAACAACAACATGCAGAACCAGGGTGTGCTGCCTGGGAGTTCGTGCAGTTTTAGCTCTGATGTAAGTGAACATGACCTGCAACTCAAACAAATGAATTCTAAAAGTCATTCTAAAGCAGCGCCTCCTCTACTTGTTGGAGAGCCGTGCTGTCAGACCCCCTGTGGCTCTCTGAAGTTCTGTCTAAGTTGGGAACCTTTTAAAAGCACATCAGTAAAAGGTGTTGGGGTTAATTATTAATGTCCTCTTTGGCTCCCATAGGTCCAGGAAATTAGCAGTGGGTAAAAGCCACAGCTGAGTCATGTTGAGAGATGAAGTCAGTGGACGGGATAGAGAATACTCTAATCCTGACGCAGCTAATGCTGAAAATCACATTTTAGCCATTAAACTAAATGGTCGAGCATGAACAAGCTACGGCACTGCTCGTGTAGATGGTGTGTTTTGATTCGATTCATTAGTTGTATGCATGACTACATGTTGGAGGAATTGCAGTCTTATTCATAGTTACTGGATGTTACTTAAGACTCTTTTTTTTTTTTCTTTTTTCTACACTAGCTTTTCCTTCTTTTCCTTTACTTTGAATTAATGAGCCATGGTGACTCATCTCAAGCAATCTGGTAGCTACATTTGACTTGTTGAAGCTTGCGTTTCCCAACACAGTTTCATGCCCCTTTCAGTGACTCACACATAAGATCATAAGAACACCACTGTTTTCAAACAATTATTTTGGATGCATTATTTACAAAATTGTCTAATGTTTAAGATTTTAAGGGCAGTTTTGGTCCCATCATTATTTAGTTTTTTTCCAAACTTGCATTCAAGATTGTGCTTTTGATATGGAAACTGACAGTCTGACATCAGTGGCACGTTACAGAGGAGTACGTGGTGAGCAGCCAGTGTGGACTGGTTTGGCCCAGTCAGAGAGCAGTGAGAGATTTCTGTGAATTACAAAAGACCTTTCTGCTGTTCCAAATGTAACAGGAGAAGCTCACCGTTGCATAATAATCCCGGGATGACTGTGTAGAGGGTTCCAGTCGTGCTGTAAACACATGCCTGTGATATTTTGATACTGTCTTCCCGTGTGTATTTGGTTGTGTGTTCGATTAATTTGTGTCAACAAATTCCTCCTCTTTTAAATTGCAGACAGAGGACCCTGCCATGGAGCGTCCCTACACGTTTAAAGACTTCCTCTTGCGGCCCAGAAGGTCAGTTTCTTCCGGATGTGACAAATAAACACAGACATTTGATTCCAGTAATTCAACTTCTTAGGTTAATTGTGTCTGGTTTGCCCCCATTAGACATCAACAGATTAGTAAACTCACTGTGACTTTAATCATGATTTGTAGGTGGTGGTGTCATGACTCCAGAAAGCAGCAAGTTCATGTGACAGTCAGTTAAACACTGAAGGTGAAAGACCATCTGGTGCTAATAGGCAGATTGGAAACTCCCCAACATTTCTAAGCATTAGTGTACTAGGGGCTCTGAGAGTGCCGGACACCTGGTTTTGAAGGGCTGTTTTTAAGTGGGTCCATTTTTGCTGATGTTATCCTTCTAGTCACAAGTCCAGGGTGAAGGGTTACCTGCGTCTGAAGATGGCCTATCTGCCCAAACAAGGAGGACAAGAGGAGGAGTCTGGAGAGATGAGGGAGGAGGCTGAGGTACGGTCTTGGCCTTGTTGGTCTTGTTTTAACTGCTGAGTCAGCATTACCTAAGCTTCCTTCTGACCACCTTGTTGATAATAACCTGAAGCCAAACCAGATTCTAGTTTTATTCCTTCCTTCCACACAAAGAAAACACAGTTCTAAACGTAAAGATGAAAGCGAGTTCCCCAATTTGGACCAATAGAAATGTGAGTGTTTTTTTTTGCCAAGAGTGAGAGGAGAAAGGATGGCTCTTTTTAAAAAAAATTATTTTCTCCAAGAATTTGGTCTTGCATCTCGCTGCCAGAATCTGGTTAAAGTCTTTTTTAGGTCAGGGTATGGAAAAACCATTTGCAAGACTGCCTGAAGAAAAGTTCCTGAGAAATTTCTTGTGGAGTACTAGAGAGGTGCTATAGATTTTCAGACCGTGAAAGGCTTCACAGATGTGGCGACATTTAGCAGCCAAAGTACAAAAGCTTCATTGCCACTGTTTGTCAATTTTCATGCGCCAGATTTGTTTTCTACCTCTGTACACTGATGCTGGTTTGTGATAATGAAGCCCATTAGCGCTGTCTCACATCCTGTGGTCGGCGATATCCCACCCAGCCGGCAGCTTGTCAGACAAAAATAAACACCAGTAATAGTAAACGAAAAAATTTTGAACCACAACACAGCACTCTGAAAACTTTTAGCCAGCCAACATCAATCCAACATCTTTCTGTATTTCCGTTGCTTGAATCCCCTTTTAAATTGCACCCATTTGTTAAAGATCATGTGTGTCTGACAAGCTGACAGCTCACTGGAATATGTTTGGCCTGAGCTACCAGTGAGTTACTCATACTACCATATGTCAAAAAATCTGAACTTTCTCTTCCAGGGCTGGGAAGAGTCAGCAGACTCGGGCTCCCAGCGGCCACAACAGCTGCTGCCCCCATTGCCCCAAGGCTGGGAAGAGAAGGTGGACAACCTGGGACGCACCTACTATGTCAACCACAACAACCGGTCGACGCAGTGGAAACGGCCCTCAAACATGTACACCCAATCTCTCTCCTTACGTTTTTAAAATTATATACTTTTTACAAAAATCTGCACAAACGTGGTGCCACAGACAATTCAACTTAAATGGTGTTTTATTTATATAGGGCCATATCATAACAAAATTATCTCATGGCACTTAATTTAATATATTTAGTAAAGTATTGTGTATAAATGTGTATAAATCCATGTCTCAAAGGTTTTCTGTATAAATGAATTACTGGGTCAGAATCTGTTTAGCTATATTTTCCCTCTTTTGCTCTATTAGACTATTAAATTCACGTATGAGTCAGGTTTATTACCTGCCTTCCTTAAAATACTTTATTTTATTTTTTACTTTTATCAGGTAGTCCAATCCTACTCAAGAATTTTACTGTAATACTACTTTACCTATCAATAGTATTTGGGTTTTTCATTTACATTTTGTGACTTACTTACCTTTCTTTCTCCTTCAGGGATGTGATTTCAGAGACTGAGAGTGACAATCAACAAAGGCAGATAAATCAGGAAGCACACCGCGTTTTCCGATCGAGACGCCACATCAGTGAAGACCTAGAGAACGAGCACCTGGAGCCCAGGGACGTGGACAATGTGAGAGAGAAGATTACACACACACACACACACACACACACACACACACACACACACACAAACAACAGCATACACATAGAGAGTCGCAGCTGTCTCAAATGATAAGATTACTAAAATGTTATAACTGCTTTGTGGCTGTGTCTCCTTGTTGCTACTGTAGTCCTGGGAGCTCATCACAGAGGAGGACCCCAACGACAGCATGGCCCAGTCTCTGCCCGGCCCCTCCTCCGTCTTGACGCCACAACACCCGCCGACACCCGTCACCCAGGAGTTCTCAGAAGATTTAAATCTGAGGCTGTCACTCACTCCCGATACCAACGGTGAAGTGCCAGGGCCTAGCTCTGCTCTGGTGAGACTTGAACACTGTAATTTTCAGTAGCCAAAACCCAAATCCCTCCACATTTAAATGACTTAATTGGCAGGTAGGTCGTTTTGTGTCCGACAGGCAGTGCTAGCAATAAAGTTGTTTTTTTTCTTTTATCCCTGCTTACTTCTTTTAACAGGGCCAGCTGTCAAACAGACTCCGATCTTCAAGTATGACGGATGGTGTCAGTGATCAGGCCCCGGCTCCTCCTCTAATGGTACATATTTATCAACCCCCCCCTCACACACACACACACACACACACACACACACATACACACAGGTTTTTCTCCATCCTGCTCTCTATCTTCTTTAACTTCCTCCCTTTCCTTATTAGATTACTCCTAACATAGTGAACATCGTTTTTATTGTTCTCTGAATGCCGTAAGCAGGAAGGCTTTGTTTCCATTGTTGTTGCCTCTCTGCTGGCATGTCTCAGTGTTGTGGGTGTACCACACATCAAATCACCTTCTTTGCTCCTCCTCGTAAATGTCCACTTGTTTGTGCTAGGCAGGTGTCGCTTCCTCCTCACCTTTCCTTCCTGCCATCTATGCTTCTTCGATTTTCTCATTCATTCCTCTCTTCTTGCCTGTTTGGGATTACCACACCTCTTCCTCTTCCTCGTTCTCCTCCTCTTCCTCTCCCACTACTACGCTGTGCTTATTGTGATTCACTTACTGCTACGTTCGATGTATTTGGAGAAAATGCTGGCTTTACACCCGTGTGCACAGCAGAACGGCCATTCCAGTAGAAACTACTGGCAAGTAAGATTAAGGACAGCACCACATCAGATAAAGGCCCCAGTCCTGAGTCACAGCATCCGTGGAGATTCAGCTCAACAGACGTGTCACGTGATCTGAGTCAGATGTTTGTCACTTAGCTGAGTCACAGCAGTGAGCTTGCCATTGTCAAGCCAAGGAAAAGTACAGGTGCTGATGTCTTTCCCTTGAAAGACAAGTCCCTAAGGACTGGACAACAGTAGGCTCATTAAGAAGCCATCAGTGGAAACCATATGTTTGAGCAGTTTCTGTAACTGCGTTAGTGTGAGGACTTAGGTAAGGTTAGTTACAGTCACACAATTCCTGATGATATTGAATGTGTATGTAGGTGGATGGCTTCTGTTTGACGTCATGAGATTGCCACTTAAAGGGGTAGCCTTCACTTGTGATGTGTGAATTTAGCATTATTTTCTATTTTTCTTATTGTCATCAGGTCCCATAAAAAGACCACAACCAACAATGTGTTCATTATCCATCTTTTTTTGTAGTTTCATTTTTCAGAAAGGCTCAGTAATTTTGGGGCTCTGCGGTTTTGAGCAAAAGTCACTCAAACAGGAGGAAATGCTGCATTTGTTGGGGACTATTTTCAGCTGTGGATTAATACACGTGGTGCTCTGCTGAGTATTTACAGCAGCAGGATGGTGTATGTGGGATTGACTCAAAATAAACTACAGTGGCTGTGTTCATGGTAATGATCCTTTATTACATAACATTACATGTCAGCCAGTGCAACAGTGTGGCTCACTGATGTGTTTTCAATAGGTTTTGGAAAATAACAGAGGCCTACGGCACTCTAAGGAATAAGCTACTGTATATCAGGCTTTTGCTGCACACTTGTTAGTAGAATCAATTCATTGTTGGTTTTGGTCTTTGATCCTGTTGACAATGATACAAATAATGAATATCACCACACTTGTACTTTAATAGGAGGTTGTGAGTTGACTGTAAATGTCAAATTGGCTGAATACAGCACGTGAGCATGTGGGTTATTGTTGCAGGGTTGGGAGTGCTGCAACTGTTCACTTCAGGCTGCTTACTGTGTTCCAGGTTATGTAGTTTATAATAAGCACATCATCCAGTACATGTCTTTGCCAGCTAAACTACACTGATATTGTCATTTATTTAGCTTTTGGATTGCTTGGATGAAACTACTTGTCTTTTTCTGCATTTGATCATTTTCTTCCAACTCTTTTTGTGAACTTTCTTTGAACTTCAGAACCGTAATTCACTTCTGCTGCTCTAACACTTTCAGGACACAGACCTGTTTCTCTGACTGGTGTTACTCTAGCTTTAACAACATTTTCTCCTTAGGCTGAGATTAAAGATGCTGCACTGGCTGGGGATTAAATTCACAGTTCAGGGAAAAGAATCTGTGTCTTCCCTCCAACAGGGCCTTATAACTTCTGCAGCTGTCATGATTTTCTTTTTCTTTCTTTGTCTGTCTTTATATTAAAATTGATCTACTTTTGTCAAAAGTTACCGAAGGCACACTGCTTAAAGTTTTCTTACCCACTTACCCACATATTGTGTAATCACGTCAACCAATCACAACGGCAGTTACTTTCCCAAATAATTGTGCTCCTTCCTGCTACCCAACAAGCTCACAACTCGTACGCTTCAGTTCACTTTTATCTATTTTCACACCAACCCCCCCCCCCCCGCTTGTCCATTCAGTTTCTTCTCACTGAACCTACACTACTGCCCAAACACACTCCCATGCCTTCTTTCTTCCACCCTGGCACTGAAAACACAACATATTGTGAACTAAAGACCATCTTCCCCTGTTGTCTACCACCAGCAGGGTTCCCAGACCAGAAGAACAAGAGCTCAGACAGTCTCAGGTGGTGAGGAGCCTATGGTAATACCTCAGTTTATATACAGTTGAAACCCTTTCAGTCATACACCTCTTAGTTCCCATACACCACGTAGGATGGAGTATATGTGTCCCCTGACTAGTTTTGTGAATCACCTGATTAAAAATCCACACTTGGCTAGATTGCCACATGAGGAATTTCAGCCATTTATACAGTTTTTTTCACAGCAGTAATCCTTTGTGTAGCTTTGTTAACCAAGAAGGGAGGATACCAACACTTTCTTATAATATGACACATTTCTGTGAAACACAATTCATAAAAACTGACACGTCAAACTTTCTGTCTTTCTGAAATGGATTAAAGAAGTTTGTGTAAACATTCATTGAAATGTACATCCTTGCTGGAAGGTGATTGATGTGTTCTCTGCAACAATCAGGTGATGACGCCATCCATAGCCAAATTAAATTAACTTCTTTATTTAGTTCCATTGTTGGTTATGCTATCACGTGCTAACTTGCTTAGTGAGATCAACAGTTGCTGTGTATGTGGTATACAGTGGTACGTGTGGGTGTGCACGTGTGTTGTCTCTTGATAGGGCCACCTGGTATTCAATATTAAATAACCTGACCCACCATTGATGTCAAGCCATAAGGCAGCAAAATGTGTCTAATACACAGTTGTTCCGATCAAGTTTTTATGGCCCCATGATCCAGATCAGTCCTTTTTTTATTTTTTTTATTGGGAATCCGACTAGATACTTATATTTACTTATATGTTAATAAAATATGTACCTGGCACATTGGTAGAACAGCTGAGGACTAATTAATCTGACACTTAATTCTTTATGAGCTACTTGATCCAAATACTAGAGGTCCTGGTTCACAAATATCAAGTCTATAAGCTTCAATTATTTGATCGTCACAGACATTTCTGGTTATCTTTGTCATGTCTAAAATTTCACAACTGTGAATGTTGTGATCGTTTGGTTGACAATTTCAGTAATCGTTACACTAGAAATGGTTAATAGTTCACTCAGCAAAGTAGTCATGATCCACTACTTTTCCCCATGCTGTGTTTATTTAAGTAGCTCTGTGTTATATGTGTGAAGGTTCAAATGCAGTCATCCACTTTTCCATCAGAGATAAAAATCTTCTTTTGTCACATGTTGTTCCTAAACTGTTTCTGTCAGCTGAGATGTCAGCTTGTGCTGCTCTTAATAGATGTTGAGGTGGAAAAAACTCTCAGCTTGACTTTACTGAAAACACCAGTTTCTGTCCACTTGCACAGACAGTAATTTGTGCCCTGACTCTTATTTTCCGTGCAGAATCATTTCAAAAATATTAAAAGATTCCCTCCACATGTCCCTGCGCATATCAGCCTGTACTGATTAGTTGTTTTTGCTTTGCTCTCTCTCTACACTTGGCCAGTCTCCCTCGTCGACTGCTTACACCTTGACCACCCCCGGCCTGCCCCCTGGATGGGAGGAGAGGAAGGACGGCAAGGGAAGAACTTATTACGTCAACCATAACAGCCGCACCACTACCTGGACTAGGCCAATTGTGCAGGTACAGCAGGTCTGAAGGCTGGCTGGACTCTATGCATGGGACTGGACCTTACCCCAGCCCCTGTCATGGCCTAGGCCTGTGTGTTGGAGCTCTTCCTATACCCCCCCCCCCCCGTGTTTCTCCTCTGTGTAGCCATAAAGAATGACGGAGAGAGACACAGCTTTGTCACCTCAAAGCCTCTTTTTCTGTCTTTCTCTCTGTCTGGTTTCCTACTCTGTCCAACTTTATTGTACGTCTTCCTTCTTTTCTCCCTCTCTCTAGCATTTTGTTTGGTACTCTGGATGAAGTGCAACTCTGTATTGGTCACGCCTTTCTTAACCCTGGCATGAAACTGCAACCACCACTTTTCCCTCCCTTTTTCCCATTTCTCCCCTGTTTTTCCACTTGTCTTCCCCTTGTCTTTCTGTCTGCAAACGAGGCAGCTCCACATAGTCTGAGCTCAGGGAGAGAGTTCTACATGGGACTGGGTGTATGTTTAATGCTCACGTCTTTCCTCTTTGAAATCTTCCCTTTCATTTCTGCTTTTATCAGAACACCGCCGGTTGTATATCACACGTGTTCATCTGTTGTCTTTCATCACTTTAGTCTTGTCATTCTCTGATTCTCATCTGTTTTTCCTATTACTCGAAAGGACGGGGCGCTGCCAAATCATTTACACCATTTCTTAGCATTGCTTTCTCCTCGGTGCATAGTTGTGGCCCTTTTTAGAAGTGTGGGTTTCCCCATTGTAGCAGCCACTTGGGTTTGGGGTTTTCCAGTGCATTATGTTACTGACCCCAAGCCTTTGTCCCTGTTTTCTATCTGGCTGCATAATCTCAATTATTAATAATTATATTTTAAGCGACATAAATGATGATCTTCTTGGGCCTATATGACCCCTGTTTTTGACTGATTTTAGGAACTAATTTCCCTGAGAGAAAAGCTTGCATCCAGACCTTTCCGGTGCCAGACAAGCATCTCTTTCAGCATGGCTTATGACGAGGACACGTTTTGTCTTTTTCGCAAACAACAGCACCGCTTTCCTTATTCCAACCGCGCTTAACCTCAAAAGTGCTATTCTCACTGACAGCTGACTGAAGACGGAGCCAGCACCTCAGCAACAGCAGCAGCAGCAACAGGAGGAGCCTCAGCCCTGGCACCCGCACCCACCCCCTTCTCCTCTTCCAACGCCTCCTCCAACCATCTCCATGAGCCCCAAGTCCGACGACCTCGTAGCCTCAGCTCCCCTACCGTCACCCTTTCCACCCCACTGGAGGTGAGAATGAGCCACCTGTACCGTCCCGCTCCACCCATGTCCTTCTCCTCTTTTCACTCCCTAAGGACTACTTATTTCTGCCTCCTCTCTTCTCCAATCTTTACCCTTCCACACTTTCTTGTCATGCAATTCTTCATTGTAGCATGATTTCCATCCCTTTTTTAAACGATGACCAAATCATGATCCTCACACATCCTCACTACATCAGCTTATCTTCACTTTCCTTCTTTAGTATTTCACCTTTCTAATGTTATCTGTCCTTCTTTCGGGTAAACTCTGTCTTGATGCCGCTTTTTTCCTCTTTTCCTCCTTACCAACCTTTTTGGATATCATTTATCAGTCTTTTCTTCTCATCTCTTTTATTGAGGAGGATTTTCTTTCTTCATACTGCTCTTTTCTTGTTTTCATCTTCACTGGAGAATGAGCTGATGACTGTGCGCCAAAACAACTCTCTGTTAATAATAAGTCACACAAAGCGGTCCGAGCCGTACTCCGGCTTCATGATGATGAGCTTTTTGAGAACAGTATGTACTTGTGGCATAGTCAGCATTTTATGCCACAGCACAGCGTGTTTAAAAGCAATAACATCAACAGAATGAACCTGGTGAATACAATATTTGAATTGACCCCAGGTCCCAAATGATTGGTGTAATTTGCCAAAGCAAACCCGGGGATATCCAAATCAATGATATTAATCTTTGTCATTAAATGTCATTAAATCCAGAGGCCATTTTACTAACACAAAAGCTATAAAAGCAAAAAAAATTATACTGTTGTTACATCTCAGGGGTGGCATTTGAATGGCATCCTTTGTCCTTAAAAGAACATTTAATAATTTTGAAACCTATACTCATTTAATACTCACTCGTCATGTAAGATTTCTTTTTTGAAGTCATATTTTCTTGTCTTCATAGTGGCTACACAACATGTTGCATTTTTTAACCTATTGAGATATAAACTTCCACAGTCAACACTTGCGATGACTGGGATATTAGACAGTAAATATCAGCTTTGCTGTGCTTTATTTATCTGATTCTTCAACTAAAAGAAAGTGAGAAAATATACAGATATACGTTTAACTCAAACATTCCAGAGTAAGTTCTGTACCTGCAGCTGTTCTAATGTAAGATCCATCAAGCAGTCAGATATCTTTATGAAAGTGAGCCACGGAGCAAGCAGGCATCAGTGAAGGGCTTTTACTATGAAGCAGCTACCGTACATTGAGTGTGTTTGTGCCCATGTAGTGGTAAGATAAAAAAAAAAGATTGGAACATCGTTAGAAAACTTGTGAAACTTTTGATTTAGTCATTTATTGTCCCTGTATGTATCACCTATGCAAATGTGTTTTTTTTTACTTCAACTTTAAATTCAGCATTTCCATGCAGTGTAGCTATAAATACACTATACAAACTTCGCTAATTGAGATCAACACAGTGTATCTGAAACTGCGTAGCTTCTTTTTGACTTGCTACTGCATTTAATGGCTTCACTCTGAGGTGAAGAGCCTGTGCTAGTACCAAGGGAACAGGCCTAAAGGAGGTTTAATTAAGGTATGTGTGTGTGTTAACAAGGCATCTTAGAAGTCAAATGAAGTGGAAAAATTTTGTAATTACCACTTCCAGAGGAGGTGAGAGGTCTGTGAATTAATTAATGCCGTCTTTGGTGCCGTTGGTGATAATTGCCACTAAAAGAACATTGTGAAGTAGGGACACAAATTTTCTTGAGAAACTCTAGTCTGTTTAATGTTGCATTAGAAGCTTTTAAAATGCTAGCAATGGTATGTAAATATTTTCTGGAATAGTGGTATTATGTTGTGATCCATATTTCTTTCAGCTTTGACCAAAGCCCATCGATTACCAGAAGCAGATTTGTAAAGAGTTCTGGTAGTTTTACAGTTTTTCTTTTTACATTATCCAGTGAAAATCTACAAAAAAGTGGTTATTGTACCATTAAGCCTCAGAGGGGAATTCAGGGAATCCGTTAAATAGAGCTGCAACAATTAGTAGATCAAAAGAAAATTAATCGGCAACTTTTTTCAAGCAAAGATGTCAAACATTTGCATCAGCTTCTAAAATGGGAGGATTTGCTGCTCTTTTGGCATTTATGATAATAAGTGAAGAGTCTTTTGGGGTTTTGGACTGTTGGTTGGATAAAAGAAGCAATTTGAAAACGTCACTTTGGGCCACAAGACGTCACAAACTAATCGATTAATGAAAATCCTTATTGAAAATAATGACGTGAAAATAATGGGCAGATTAATCGATAATGAAAGTAATCGTTAGTTGCAGCCCTACAGCAAAAGCTGAAATCTCTAGTATTCATCAAGACTTGATGAATTTTCTGTTGGCATTTAGATCGACAACTTGACAGGTCCATGGAGTACGCAGCATGGTTATTAATTAGCTTCCTCCCTCTTTACATGGGAGTCAAAAGAGTTTACCCATGGCTTTCTCTGATATAATACTGTGGTGACAATGGTGATGATTTTTCTGTTCTGATCTGTTCTAATCTTATTCAGTTTTCTAACAGAATACCAAGGCAACTCTTGGAAGACTGGTTTCCCTTCTTTATTGTTTATTGTTCGTTTGTGGTCCGTGATGATTTGGTTCGTGCCGTCAGTCATCCATATTCGGTTAAAACTTCAATCCTCTGCCCGCAATCTAAAGGGAGTGGTAATATTACGCTTCACTTTTGTTTCTTTTTTCCGTTTTGGTTCCAGGGAGCCAACAACATCCAGGTGCGGAGGGCAGTAAAGGACACGTTCTCCAACCCGCAGTCTCCCCAGCCGTCCCCCTACAGCTCCCCCAAGTCACAGCACAAGACACAGCAGAGCTTCCTGCCCCCCGGCTGGGAGATGAGGATAGCCCCCAATGGACGGCCTTTCTTCATTGACCACAACAGCAGAATCACCACCTGGGTGAGCTTTACACACTGTGGTAACAGGCTGAATTGTACTTTAGGCTAGAGGGCGATTTTTGAAATATGGATGACCCTTTATTTTCCAGGTCTGTAATTTCCTAACAATGTTCTGGTACGTTTTCAGGAAAGAACTGTTATTTGGTAATAGCTACAGGGAAAATAAGCTATAGGGACTTTTTTTTTATTTCCAGTGAATTGAATAACTTTAGTGCACAGCTAGTCAGCACAAGGTCTTCTGACGAGCATACAATGCAGCATATAAAGATATATAAAGTTTCCTAATGAATTAGTATTTACTTTGGTTTAAATATCAAGGGAATTCCTCTCAAAACCACCAGCTGTGTAGAAACTCAAACACCTTAACTGGAAATACTCAGTTTTTTCCTTATAATTAGGACCAATTTACATTTCTTTAAATTCATATCTTTCCAGGAAACTTTTTAGTACCCTAAAATAAGTGTTGACAATTAAAGCTACAAATCTGATAAGTAGTTTATATTTTTTGTTTCTCCATTCGACTCTGAGCATTATTTGACAGTTTGAGTTATCACACAAAAAAATCTAGGGCAGTGGTTAGTTTTGATAATCCAGGATCTTTTAGTGACATCTGGTGGTTTAACTTAAATTCACATTCACTTCAGTCCTTTTTGGGATTCAGCTCTTCAGACTAAGTGAACTTTGAGAAGTTTTGTTATATTGAAGAGCTGCAGTTTTATCCTTTAAATCAGCGCAAAGGTAAAATGTTGTGTTTACCATTAACATTTTGGAATAATTCACTGTCTCTCTCTCTCTCTCTCTCTCTCTCTCTCTCTCTCTCTCTCTCTCTCGACCACCAGGAGGATCCCAGGTTGAAATATCCAGTCCATATGAGGAATAAGAACTCAATGGAGCCTGGTGACCTTGGTCCTCTTCCCGTGAGTGAAGTAAAATATACAGCTTGCATATTTAACCTTTGGCCCACAAAGCACATTAATAACAACCTCATAGATCCCAATAATTGCTTTGCTTTGTTCACTCATTTACAAGGACCATTACCAAGATGATTAGATTGGATAATGATTAACTGTGTAACCAGTCTCCAAAGACAGACTTGACATGAGAGAAAGTTTTTGTTAAGCTTATCACGTTTTTGTAGTGTTTTTGTTTGTCTGCAGGTCAGTTTAATAAGATTATCTCGGTGGTTCGTGCTTAAATTTAAACAGTGTGGATGAAGTGGCTTTTGCACTAAAAGATGAGACATGATCATGTGATCAGTCTGTATTAGACACTTCCTTTTTAGTCCTGATAGAAAAGAGGGAGAATGGAACTGGCGAGGATGAGAAGGCAGAGTCTGGGGGCTGTGCTCATCCTTAATTAGGTGGCGGCGACTGTCTGTCACCTGCACTATTATCTGTTTGACAAAGGCGAAGCTCCCAGCAAGTGGGCCAAACGTTACCATAGGTAGCTGTTGAATAATCAAAGCTTCATGGGTTTGTACATCTCACAGGCTTGTGTGGTGTGTGCATGTGTTCTCTCTCTCTCCCTCCTTTCTTTCTCTTTTCTCTCCATTCTGGTGGATCTAATGTATGCTACTTCTTCTACACCTGGCCATGTCTGTTTGGCAGAACCTACCAGAGGAGGTTGGTTGGTGCCTCCCTCCCTCTGCCTGCCTGCCTACCTGTCTGGTCCGGTCTGGTGAAATGCCTGCAGACAGCCTTGCGCTTTCTTTTTTCTCCCCCCCACCCCTCTTTCTCTCTCTCTTTTTCTATCTTTTCCCTCTTTCTCATGACCGGCATGGATGGACTGTACCTCTCCCTTCCTCTTCATCAGTATTTCACACCACTTCCTCTCTCTGTGCGCCCTTCGTGGCACCGTGAATAAGGGGCAGAGGGAGGCATGGAGTTTTCAAGAGAAACAAAAGGAGCTATGTGTATGTTAGAGGAAGGAACTGGCTGTATGCTGCATGTGTTATCAGCTATTTCACTCATGCAGTAGCAGCATACTTAGAAAACACACACACACACACACACACACACACACACACTGTAGGTACACTATGACAGACTGTCAGACTCGCTCCCTTTCCCCCACCCCTTTACTCTCAGTCTACTGTACTGTCTTTAATTGCCTGTCTGCTGGTGCGAGTGCGTGTGTGGCCTGTGACACTGTGTACTGAGTGGTCACCGTGTCAGTGATGGTGTACTGGTTTGAACTAGTGGTGGTGATTAACTTTTATGTTGTGGTCGTTTCCCTGCCTTGCTCAGTCAGACGTGACTCAAATAGGAGAGAAAATCCCTTCAGTTCCTTTGTGGTGTTTGATTAAGCTTGCCTCGCCTGCTGTGCTGGGCTGTCAGTGTTTCATTCAAGTTCAATCAAACATAAATTATAAAAGGAAAACGAAAAGTGGATGGATTTAAATTACTATTTGAGCATGGCCTGTTTAATGGTGCTGACTAATGGTGACTGTGTTTTAGTTTTTTTTGTTTTCTCACTCATCCTCTCTTTTTTCTTCTTTAGCCTGGATGGGAAGAAAGAGTTCACTCAGACGGACGCACCTTCTACATTGACCACAGTAAGACGACTCCATCTGACCACTTTCTGTCTCTTCCATGCTTGTATTTGATCATGTGTCTTACTTATCTGCTTTTGCCCTAAGTTACTTTTTATAGTTTGTAGTGGTTTCACACAGATTTTTTTTGTGTAAAGGACAACAAAGCATCTCATCTGTTACAGCAGAAACTCAGTTGACAGGTCGTGCTACTGTTGAATGCTGGCTTAAATAAAAGATGTCATAAGAGTTCAAGGTTAATTATTTTGGATTCATCTGTTGATTATTTCTTGGATTCATTGAGTTGTTTAGTCTATAAAATGTCCCTTTACATTTCCCAGATGCCCTCTACTCGTTTTGTCCATCTAGGAGTCCAAAACAGAAAGATATTCAATTAACAGCAATATGAAACAGAGAAAAGCAGCAAATCTTCACATTTCAAAAGTGGAAACCAGCAAATGTTTTGGTGAATCCTGTTTTTGCCTGACGAGCTTGTTGCATTTTTGTTTGATCCAGATACAAAGAACACGCAGTGGGAGGACCCTCGTCTGCAGAGTCCAGCTATCACAGGACCTGTGAGTAGTTTCCTCGCCACTTCCGAGAGCCTCAGTGTCGTACAACAAAGATAAATCAATTTGTCACTGCGGTTGTCACTTAACATGCCAACACCTCCGTGTCATTCTGTGTTCCACTTCAGATGATGTTTTTTCTTATTGCCTCCACAAGTGACACGCTATGTAGTTTGGGGCATATATAGTTTTTCAGTTAAAACATTTACATCACAGTCCACGTCTTTAAAAGGACACTGATCACTATTTGGCAATTTCTTGACTCCCGTGTGTGTTGTTTGTTGTCTGTGCAGGCTGTTCCCTACTCCAGAGAGTTCAAGCAGAAATACGACTACTTCAGGAAGAAATTAAAGAAACCGGTAAGAAGTGATCATTTTTATTTGATTATTATTATACGGATCTGTCTTGGGTTTCTGGGTTCTTGCTGGGGAATGTTTTTTTTTTTGCATAACAATGACAAGGCAAGGCTAAATTTGGTCTAAACCTCACAGCTTCTATTTGCACAAGAAGACAAAAATTCTAATTAGCTCCTATTTGGATCGTGCTTGATTGCATATTTATTCATCTTCCTTATATAGATATTTTTATTGCGCCTTAAATAGTCATTGCAATCATTTGACATTTCTTTGTGATTAACACTTGGTAGGTGGAGGGCAGAATTGCATGTTACTGCCTGTTTTTTTTTCCCCCGTTGTTTTTTTTTAACTTTAATTTGCATTGCCTTTGGCTTAGAAAACCGCATTTATTCTTATGTTTAAGGTCAGCAAGCATGATTAACATACTGAGGGTTACATCTACTTTGTTTGTTTTCATTGCTTTCAATGAAATTATGTATTCCATTTTTTGTTTGTACCAAGACAACATACCTGAACAAATTAAAATTGAATTGAATTTTGCAGTAATTTAACAGTGTTTTTTTTATTTATTCCAGGCTGACATCCCCAACCGATTCGAGATGAAGTTGCACAGGAACAACATCTTTGAGGAGTCGTACCGTCGCATCATGTCCCTGAAGAGGCCCGACATCCTGAAGGCACGGCTGTGGATCGAGTTTGAGTCAGAGAAGGGATTGGACTACGGCGGCGTGGCCAGAGAGTGGTTCTTCCTCTTATCTAAGGAGATGTTCAACCCTTACTACGGCCTGTTTGAATACTCTGCCACGTAAGTCTCTTCTTGTTTGTTTTGGCTTGCTTTAGATTTTAGATTTCACTGAAGAGAGAGGCTGGAACCCTTGAGGACATGACACTAGGACAAGGGACACAGGACATACTGTTTTGCAAAACTGATGAAGTAAAGCTGTCATGGAAAAATCCTTCTCCACTCATGTTTTGCTTTTTTTACAAAGTAGAGTAAAGAGGCGGAGCTGCCGTATTGTTTCCCTGTGAGACTTGTTAAAGTTTCCTTTTACGTTGATGAACTTTTCCTCTCATTTAAAAAGGCATCCTGGTAGAAATGTTTCCCACATACAGAACACGTTACGATAATTAAAGTGCTGTACGTTTTGTTCCCTTTCTTGGCACTTTTCATCAAGAGATGAGGACTTGGTTGATTCTCTTCCATTTCTGCCATGTAGGGCAAAGGTAACACAAAATAAATAAAACCATTTGAAAAGGCAAGGGAATTTAACAATGAACCTTTGATATTAAACCACATTGTGATCATTCATCATAACAACTTTGAGTATTTGATTTTAACATTAACACATGCGGCTGCACTGAAATGAAAAGACATTTTTTTAGGAGCTTTTGAAGGCGCACAACAGTTTTAATGAAAACAACAATATCAAATAACAATAGAAGATACTCCAAAACAGAATCATGCAGTTTTGTTGCCATATATAAACTATATAACCTGCTATTAATAAAGCTTTAGGTGTCCCCTCAGCTGCAGTGTGATGAGCATTATATGTGAGAGTCCATGTGCAATTGAGTATTTCAATGATATGACATAAAAAATGAAAAAGTCTGGCGCACGTATTAAAACTAATGAAATGAGTCACAGCTGATTAAGTCAAGATTATTTTAATGAGGTCATTCATTTTCATACACACGTTTGTTTTATTAAATCAGGGGCAAAGTTGTGCTAATTTATCAAACTCTCTGAACTTTCATCAAATCCATTTTTTCCCCTTTTTATTGGTAAATGTCCTCTTTTTATAGCTTGTAGCTGCAAAAACCACAGACATTTCAGGGGCATTTAAGGCTTCTGTAATCCGTGTGGCAAGGAGAAATAAACCCATTGTTACTTCTTACTGCTCTGAGCATTACTGAATAACCAGGAAATGAAATCATGGGAATGACTTTTTCCCCCTCTGTGCTCTCGTCTCTGCAGGGACAACTACACTCTCCAAATCAATCCCAACTCTGGCCTGTGCAATGAGGATCACCTCTCCTATTTCAAGTTCATCGGGCGGGTGGCGGGAATGGCTGTGTTTCATGGAAAACTACTGGATGGTAAGCTGCTTGATGCTGGATCCTGTCTTTGACATTAAAGACGATACAATCATCTTTTTTTGGTTGATATTGTGACATGTTTAAAACTTTTCTCCACACACATACTGTTACAGCATAGTGTTGTTTTCTGCTTTTTTAGGTTTTTTCATCCGACCCTTCTATAAGATGATGCTGGGAAAACAGATCTCCCTTAAAGACATGGAGTCTGTGGTAAGATCTCATTGCTACTAAATTATCAGCTGATTAATAACCTGAGCCATTAAGTTTAGAACTGTGAAATAAATGTAAATATGTATTTAGCCAATATGCTTAAAATTTTCAAATTAATTTTAATTATTTTAACAATCAGCATTTAAAAAAAATAAACAATTGATCAATCAGCACTGACCCACAGGGTTGATTGTTTGAATGGTTCAACATACATGCAGTTTTGAATGAAAACCTCCATTCTCCTAAATAAAAGCCAATTAAAGACTCATTTTCATTGTCTTTGTGTTTAATTTCCCTCTGCCCTGGGTTGCCTCCCTGCAGGACAGTGAATACTACAACTCTCTGAAGTGGATTCTGGAGAATGACCCCACTGAGCTGGACCTGAGGTTCTGCATTGACGAGGACAACTTTGGACAGGTGCGCAGGCCTCAATCAACCACTTTGAATTCATTAAAATGTCAAATTTTAACTGCAGTAAAGTAATGTAGTTTGGTATTGGGAGTTTCAGAGTGGCCTTGATTTCTTTTTTTTATTGTGGTTTTCTTTCTTAGACGTACCAGGTCGACCTGAAGCCCAGCGGCTCAGACATGGTGGTCACCAATGAGAACAAAAAGGAATACATAGAGTAAGGACATTATCGATATTTTCCCTCTGACTTCATCCCATGAATAGTTGCAGGCTGTTAGCAATGATATATGATCATAAAGCTTCATTATCAAACAAACTGTCCTTAAACTATTTTTTTTGTATTCACGTCTTACTAATCTTCCCTCCGACAGCCTGGTCATCCAGTGGAGGTTTGTCAATCGGGTCCAGAAGCAGATGAACGCCTTCTTGGAGGTATTTATGTGCAATAGTAAAGTCGCCACTTGGGGGCAGTGTGACCCCAGACTGTGGGTTGGCGTGCCTGAGAGTTAAATTCAACATTTGTATCTAAACCTGAACTTCTTCCTTGAATATTTGTAGCTTTCAAATTGTATTTAGTGTGATGTTTAGTCAAATCATGTTTTAATTCCCTTTTTGTTTGATTTCCAGGGCTTCACTGAGCTCATCCTCATAGATCTGATCAAGATCTTTGATGAAAACGAACTGGAGGTACATAGTTTTTATTTTATCAGTATAGCGGTCTTAAACCCTCTCCTCCGATTATCATATCCATGTATATTACGCTTCTGTGCCATGTGATATTGAGCATTTTAACTCTTGAGATGAAACGGAACGGCTGTAAATGCTTCCTTTCTCTTCTCCATTGCCCTCTGCCTCTGCGTAGCTGCTCATGTGTGGCCTGGGTGACGTCGACGTCAATGACTGGAGACAACACACTGTTTACAAGAACGGCTACTGTCCCAACCATCCTGTTATACAGTGGTTCTGGAAGGTATGCGTGTGATACATAAACACACAGACTTGCAAATACATGCAACAAAATCATGCGCACACACAACGGATTTTTGAAAACGCCTAACTGTGTAAATCGCCAGCCACGTGTCTCTACATATTAGTCGCAGAAAGTGGATGTTACACAATAAACGTTGGTTCCAGTCGTCTTTCCCTCCATCCAGCCCGCGGCGGGTTTGCTGGCTTTACTTTTGAAGATCAAAGTCTGTTTGGAAGAACAGGCTTGTTTGCTCTGATGAAAGAGCCTAAAGTAGTACCTCCCCTGGTTATCATCTGCTTTAACACACACAGACACACACACACACGTGCAAATACACCCAGACAGCAAACAACACACACACACACACACGGCTCAGTTTGCGTGTGCATGCATGCTTACACACGGACAACAGTGTCATGTCATCTGATTAACTGAACTGGTTCAAACAGCTTCTGTTTGAATCTGTGCGGCCATGGTTTGATTTTTATGCTTTTCTTACACACACACACACACACACACACACACACACACACACACACACACACACACACACACACAC
>JAVQJD010088131.1:0-22573 GCA_036023655.1 Nannoperca australis | reverse complement strand
AAAAAAGAGAAAAAAGTACAACTTCTGAATACTTGAATACAACTCAACAGGTTCTGCATGAAAAGCACCACAAGGGAAATTCAACTGAATTCCTCTATATAAATCCCAAGCCTACCAATGAGAATGGATGCATTTTATTCTCCATGAATATTTCAAAAGTTACGAACCACAAGAATTACAATTAAACCAGACTTTTAAATCTTCGAGCATATGACACTGCCTCTGCCCCTATTACTTTGTCCAGCATATAAACCCCACAACCTTTTCTGACCTTTCTGAATGTACGTCACCGTTAGCTAAAAGTCTGCATGTTTACCAAGCCCTGCGGACTTGCATCTGGGCACCGCTTTGCGTCACTCACTCGCTGATAGGAATTGTGAGAGGCAGCACCTTATGCCCCAAAAAGGCTTCATTCACAAACGTGCCAAGGAAGACTTTATGATCACTTTACCATGTGTATTAGTTGCTAAAAAAAAGGCAATTTCTAAAGAAAAAAAGGAAATCTTGCTTTATATTCAGCCCAGGCCCTCTTGTGCTGGCGAGAAACTTCAGTGCCCTCAAGCGAACAAATGTTCCATCGTCTGCCTTTCACAAACCTTTAGATCTCTGTGAATGTCAGCAGTATTATACTCCAACCCCAGTTCCCAATCCAGTCTGAAGGCCTGGTCACCGTGCTCGAATGAAATCTCAAGATGCCAAGGCATCTGTGATGTAGCCCACCACTAAAAAGCCAAGCACTGAAGAAAAACACTGGGGCCGATCGATGATCTGACTAGACAAATATCAGGCTCGACCATGGGGCAACGACTCAAAGTGTCTGACAGACAGAAATCATTCTGCCGTGGCAAGCCAGGCATGCTAAATGCTGATGAGCTTGTTTGAAAAGGTCTCACCACTTGGGATATTCAAAGTGTCAGCCATCACCAGCATCCTTTATTCACTGAAAGAAACCCATTTAGAACTGTTCGTGCTGTTAGACTGCTTGTGTTAAATGTGAGCCATATTTTAGTTTAAATGTTGTTGAATTTTATACGTTAATAAACTATTTATAATGTGAAATATTGTAGTATTTGCTTTACATTGCATTTGCCTCACAAATAGATTTCAAATATAGTTTAATAATTTCTTCAATCCTTCCTTCTCTTCAGCTCCTTTCAGCAAATCTTATAACTCCTTTCAGTCCTTTATTATTTATCATTATTATCCTTTATAACACTTAAACTCATTGTATACTGACACTTGAACTATCTTCAGGTTGGTTGTCATGCTTTGAATGTTGCCTTCATGGGGTGATGCTGCTTCTCAGAGAAGACCAGGGAATGTGTGTAAAGGTGCATTCTGCATGCAAGAGGCACGGTCTTGGTTATTGCAAGATTTAAGAGCTGAATATCACTGTGAATTTTCCCAACAAAATGGGGTGTGGATTGAGGCCACGGGAGTTAGGGGGGGGGGTATCATCATCCCTGTTGAACTGGTGTTTAAGATCACACAGCTGTATTAGAGCAACTACATGGCTCTATTTTAATGGCAAAATACCACCGTGCAATATCACGTTGCAAATGTACTAGAGTCAGTGAAGAAAGAGCCAACAGCTGCAAACTCCACCTGCACAGAACAAGTGTCCAACCTTGGTGTGTTGTCTAATGGCAGAAATCCCAGATCCAGATCTCCCTAAATCCCTTTTCCCCCCCTTGGTCCAAGGCTTCTCTACAAACTAAATTACATGAAATAAATTCACATTTTAGAGGTATCCTACTGACAGACAGACAGACAGATGACTTGTATATAATCATATTATTATTCTGCCTTCTAAGCCTGAACAGCTCAAAATGGACATGAGAGTGTCTATGATTCTTTTCCGTCAGTGCATATTAATAATAGCTGGAAGGGCAATGATAGATGAGAACCGAAAGCCTCTTACATGAGACATTATAGGCAGAACTTGTATTGGTTACTGCAATAAACACATTTACTCTATACCCTCAGTTTATTCGGTGCATCTAGCTAGAACTTAGGCAGTCTAATACAAAATAAAGTTCAGTTTTGAAGACCTTGTGGTCATATTGAAGGCTGTTTGTGGTGCTGTTGAATTGTAGCGCATTGTACTGATAGGCAATTCTAATATTGTGTCCTCCCCAATTATATCAACAGGGACGTAGTCTCTAAACTACATCATCCAAAATGTCCATAAAGTTGAATCAACACGTCTCTCAAACAGTTTCAACACAGCATGATCATTACGGTTTTTATGAAAATAAGATTCATGGCCTGTTGTATTAGACTACGTTCGTTTTAGCTGTATGTACCAAATAAACCGGCAACTGAGCAGATCTGGAAAAGTCCTATCTACTTTAAAATTTCAACAATTTATCAAAAGTAAAGAAAGTCACATTAAACTCGTGTTTAAACTAGTTACAGATGTTTGGAGAGGGTTTGTTAATTATAAAATGCAGTAGGGTTTTCTATTATATAGAGCTGTACAACTACACAGCTAAGTAGAGGCTGATGTCCAGTTTGGCGACTGTGTGAGCTGACCTCTCCGACAGGCTAAGTGACACTGGAGCACGGCCAGATTTAAACAGCGTCCAAGCAGATGGTAGAGGCAGCCAGACAGGACACACAAACACATTCCTCCAGCAGAAGCAGAGTGATTGAGACAACCTGTGGTGTTGCCACCTGTTTTAGCACACTGCATAATTAAACCATATCCACAAAACTCCCTGCTCATCACAATGACTCACTTTCCCAGCGTCCCTCAAGCAGCATTCGGTGAGCTCATTCATCATAAAGTGCTAAAAGGAGCTTAAATTGTTCTCTTTCTATTTTCCCCTTTGTCTTCCAAGTTCACGCCACGTCTCCATCTCCTTTCTAACCATAAATCTCTTTCTGCTGCACCGCCTAACACACACCTCCCAGCCCTTCAGGGGATGCCGCAAAGAAGGTGCAAGGAAGTGTAAAGAAAAGATTTGACATGCTCAGCTTTACATTTTAACTTTGTGCTGCTTGAGAACACACAGTATGAGTCAGATGTGCGTGTGACGATCGCGGGGTTAGATATTGATTATTTACTTGCTATCGTTTGACGTAAGCCGACCTTAGAGTTAGCAGTGATTCATTCTATCACACGCACTCACACACTGCACATTTCCTTTCCTGTTTACTTACCACTTAAATAAGAACACAGGCATTGGTTCATAATGGTTATTTATTGCACCTAGTGACATTTTAAATATGACATATAATCCAGAGATACGTTTTTAAAAAGTGAAATATTTTGTAGTTTGTCATGATCTGAGTCAAAGTGGAAACACTGACTATATTTGCATGCTGTGTTCTACGTGTTTTAATGGCTCTTTGTGTGTTGACTCAAGCCAAGACGCTGTGAGAACACTGAGGCCCATGGGACCAGTATGTGACGGGCTTGAGGCTGATGATGCTGTGATGATGCTGGGTGTCTGAAGATACAGTATTCTTCACTGTGATGCTGCCCAGGGATTCGTTCTGTTTTCCTTTACCTGTTTATTTAGATTACGGAAGAATTGAGACACTTTTCACACACACACCTGGGCTCGTACACACATGTCCATGCATGGCTAATAGTTATGTTTATAGTGTGTTCATGTAAAAAGTATACTTTATTTCCTATTTCATGGTTATCATTGGTTTCATTATATCATATTTGCCCGACTGGAGTATTTGCTTTTTCTCGGAATTTGAATAAACAAATAGTTGGTTATTTAAAAAATGTAAGTATATATTTTATTTTTAAATAAAGTGCATACTACCTTGATGTAGTGCTCTAGCCGCGGATAAACTCTTCTTACTCCCAGAAGGACGGAGAAAAACGTCCTGTGGGGGAACGAGGTAGTGACCACGTGTGTGACTTCGGGAAAGGAAAAGACATTAAAGCCCGATGTCTCATAGTTCTTTAGAAGCTCGTCATCTGCCTTGTTTTCTCCTTCGCTCAGAATACTTCCAACAGCACAGCGGCACTGTGGTCCCGGCACCTAGAAACAAGGATCAAATGAACAAATAAATAAAGATTAATAAGAGAGAACACACAAAAGAAATAGAAGGGTAGATAGTTTAGATGGATCACATAGAAAAAAAATAGATGCTCACAGTCTCACCAGCATTTGACCTTTCCCTTTTTTCATCATTACAGTGATTCTTAATGCCATTATTATTAATTAATTAACTATACAGAGCCAATATAACAACAGCAGCTCTGACAGACAGCAAAGAAATGCTATATGGCTGTTCCAGAACAATTCCTAATGTTTGGTAGTGTGTTTTTGCAGGAACTGGAAAAATAATTACATTGTACATCATCTGGCCTCATGCCAGTCAGTCTCTCTAAAAAACGTTGGGGCCACCTACCATCAACATTTCCAAAGTACCTGTCTCTGAGGACTGGTGAGTCATAAACACTAGGGTGTAATGCAAGGCAAAAGATAATACACAAAAAACTAATATATATAGATAGATAGATATAGATAGATGTATATATATATATTTATATATATACAGAGAGAGAGAGATATCTTCTCTGATGTCAGCCAGGTGCCAAATTTAAGGAGAAAATATGCTCATCAACTGGAGCTCTAATTGGAGCATTTGGCAGCGCAGCAATTATTGCACCCTCCTCCATTCTGAGCACCCTGGTGCCCATTAAAACAGAAGAAAAGAGAGACACTCTTTACAAATGAATACTCCTGGGACATCCAAGGCTTTCTCCCCACTGTGCTGAGCTGAGCAACACTGAAGGCTCGTGAAATAAATAAGCAGGAATGGTCCAATTTGTTCATAAACCTATCAATGCTACGCTTCCAGCACAGGCAGCATGTCTGAGAATGCCTATTTTCTCCTCTATTCCTCAACACGCAAGGCCAGTCACGGCTAGAAGTGTAGAGTTCACCGTGCAGACTAAGCTCTTTTTTCAAGTGCACGGTCAAAGTTTCAAACGCACACAGAGATACTGCAAGAAGTGAGAAATCTGCCTACATTTCTAAATTGTTCAGACGAACAACAGATGAAATAGATACGGTGTTCTAGTCAACTTAAATCTTGGCTCATAGACTAATTTGGCGGATTTGAATACCTTTGTGAAGAATGTCGATGATCAGAATCAGTTCTTAACCAGATTCTACAGTGCAAGCGATTGCTTTACCAGACCCTGTGACCATGTTACAGAATTATCTTCAGGGCAGAGCTCCAACAATGAACTAGAGGGTCGAAAATTCAGCATTTTTGATAATCAAATAATTGTTTGAGCTATTTTTAAACAACACATGCCATGGATTCTCTGGTTGCAGCTCCTCCAATGTCAGGATTTATCCATGAAGAGGAGTCGTTCTGTAGAAACATTTCTAGACTTAATTAAAGGTGTTTGGATGTTTACTCTTCTCAGACATGTTGTCAAGCATGAAGCAACAAACATGCATACAACTAACTCCTGGTTCTACACGTGATGCGCATTATATATTATTGATGATAGGTAAACCACACGTTGTTTGTCCAGTGATCCTGGTGTTATACTGAACGCTGAGTGGAGGTGATTTCGATTAAATATAGCCTCACGTAAAAAGAGATGATCTCCATCAAATATCCACAATCCCAAAGCAAACCTACCACTCCAAATCAATAATAGTGACACTACATTAAAGTCAGGTTTTTAGTACAGCTGCCCAAACCAAAAGATAGCATGTCACAACACAAAATACAGATTTAAAATATCCAGTTATAAAAAAAAAAACTGTCCAGACTGTCCTTATTGTAAGAACCACAGAGACATTTGGGAAACTTTGACAAATGAGGATATTTTTGACGCTTTGGATGTTTTGGGGGCTCACAGCAGGAAGTCTGAAGCAAGCGGATTTATTTATCATCACAGGGCCCCATGTAGGGAGTCCAGAACAAAAAAAACACCACCAAAAGCACAAGCCTCCGTCCACAATCTTTGTTTTGCCTCTCTGCACTCATCAAGACACAAGTGTGCTGTCTTTTGATGTTTCTTCAATACACTGACAGCTCATCTGAAGCAAAAAGTTCCAAAAATTCATCTGAAGGAACCACATCTCTGTGTCTCTATTGCACATCCCCTGAATTGACTTTGGTATGGCAACAAGGTAGGAAAGGCAGACCATCTTCACCAGCATACAAAGTGTTTTCCACTTAGATTCAGTGAGGATTACATTTTAAATGTTTTACTATGACTTTCTGAAAGGGCAAGCATTAGAGGGATGTTCTACTATTTCATCATTCACCACAAAGACTAACATTCGCACTGATATGCATTTCCTGACCGGACCCTCCTGCCGCTGCCATGCCCACAGCTTTCATCATATTGTGACCCAAACATGGGGTCCCTGAAGATGGGCAGACACATGTGTCATCTCACCACCATTCCACTTGTCACTGAGCTTTTTTATTTAGACAATCTATGTCTCAAGGACCGCTAACCCTGACCCCGATTGCTTTCTTGGAATATCAAGTTTGACAGAAAACTACATGATCCAGCCCCCGTTACCTCCCTCTGACATTTGTCAAAGTTGGGGCGCAGAGGGGGAGAGCAGAAGAGGAGAGCTGCAGGGTAGAGGTGAAGTGGGCACACTGGGTCAAACCCCCCCCCCCGGCTTTGAAACTGTGAAGAGGCTGGTGGAGGGGAAGGGTTTAGTGAGTGGGGCCCAGAATATGTGTTAGCCGTTTGAAGGAACAGACAGAGCTGCTCCAGCCCTGTATCCATGGCAACCATCTCAGGACAAACTTAAGCCCTTGTTGAGGTCTTTTGTTTCTCCAGAGGAAGTGATTAAAGGAGGTAAAAGTGAGAAAAGTGAGAACAGAGGATGAGACCAGCCATGCTGGCACTTATCCTCTGTCAACTGCACTTTTGAAAATCCTTCTCACTGCAAATATCAATGGACAGTGTCTGACTACACCAAATACCAGTCCTGCTATCTGAGAGCACTCTCTCGGGCTCCTGACGCTGGGAGTGAACGGCATCCTGAGGCTGGGACACTAATGAGCTGAGATCATTACGCCAATTATTTTTACTTAGATCAGGACTTGGCTGTGACTGCGCTGAGGAACTAGGACCCACTGCTAGCCTAATTGCCGGCTCGGGGAAAAAGAGGATGAGCATTACAAAGGGGTTTTGAAGCGGAGCTGGGAAGAGTGCATCGCTGAAATCTGGTTACATTCCATCAGGTTGTTCTGCATCAGGCTACGGCCGGTTTAAGCAGAGCCACTTAAGTCAATACTGCTGAAAGCCGGTTGTGAAAATGGGAGATATCAGAATATTTCAGAGACAGAGAATTATTCCAAATATTAGAGCTGAGTGATGGTGACAGAGGTAATATCACAGTATAGTCGACTCAACAACTCAATATCTATAGTTTGACATGGTTTGGTTCTATTGGCCCTTCAATGTTCAATATTTCTTCTAGAATAAGAGTAGGTAACATGAAGAAAGAATCAATCCTAATGGCAAAGCAAGATACTGATTGATCATTTCACTCAGCTAGAGCTGGTAATTTGCAACTTTGTTTAACATGTACAGTATATATATATATAAACTCAGCTGCCAGTTTATTAAGCACACTTTCTTAAAGCTAATGTCTAAAGATACCGTCCTCTCTAAATTCTCCCTTCATGAAGGTTGTTATGTTCAGGTTTTGTTGAAACTGTTAGATGTAGTCTTGATATAATGTAGGTGTTGAATTCAGGGTAATTTTGGACGCTGCAGTTTGTGGTGTTGTTGAATTGTATTGCGTTATACTAACAGTTGTTTCTATTATTTTTACTGTTGGCTGAGTAGGGAAAACACTTAAGCAAGTAATTAATTTTATTATCGATTCAACTATTGATTATTTTCATTAACTGATTTTTCATTCATTTTTAATTCCTTCATTAAATTGTATGAAAAATGTCCAACTCATGTTCTCATTGTTAGTTTTATCCAACCAACATTCCAAAGATATTCAATTTACAAGAGAAGGTGAAACCAGGTTGGCATTTTAGCTTTATAAATGACTTTAATGATCAATAGAGTAATTAAAACTAATGCCAGTTGATTTTCTGTCTATCAGCTAATTGATAATTCGATTGTTTCAGCTCTAATATACATGAAAAGGGCATTTATTATTTTATTTTATTATTCTTTTTACAATATTTAAGATATCTTGAGGATAGTGTTATACATTCGATGCTTTAGCAGATGCACTTTTCTCAAGATCAAATCTGCATGGCCCCTGTTTTAAACCCTTGTCACCTGAACCTCCAGACCCTCCACAATGTATCACACTGCACAGCTTAACCGTTTCAAGGTGCTGCTCCTCATTTTATTCCTTCACTTTCTGTTTGGGCAGAGCCTATTGAAAAAACAACTCATGCTGGACTCGCTTTAAAGCATAGGAACCCACACCACATGATTTTGGAGACCACAGGATCAGGTATCAGGAAAACAGATCCAGCAGATGTTCTTTCCTGCTGCTTATAAACACTGAGATTTTGGGATGAATGAGTTCACAAAAGGAACAGTAGGAAAACATCTTACTGAGGGATCCAACTTACAAAGTGTGTTTGTAGAAGTATTAGTGTGGCAGACAAGGAACCCACAAGAGCTTTAGTCACGTTCACATAAGTGTTATAAGCTTCCCCATTTTGACCCTTGATCTTTGGGGAACTCCATTTGTGTTATGAAATGAATAACGTGAAAATACACATATTATCGTTACTATACATATTTCATAACTTGTATTTCAAAAGTGCCCCATTTTATTTGATTCTGACATTTTCCTTTCCCAGTGACACTTGTACTCTACTGTCACAGCTCAGCTTCTCTCAGCTAGAGCAACAACAATGCCAACATAATTCTGCTTTACACAACTAGCTGCTGCTGCTGCTGGGGAAACTCCAAGTTAGTAAGACAAGCTTGACATCTGACTGTCACAAAAAAAGAGGGTGAATCCAACATAGCCAGCCTGGAAAGTTGCTTGATTAACTGATTTTATGGAAGATGCATGATGAATAAAAATACCCTGTCAGTTAGACTCAACAGATCTCAAAGTGTGAAATCAGCTACAATCAGTCTCTAAAATAAATGTATTTCAATAATATACTGTGAAAATAAGATTGGGGTAATTTAATAGCATTTTGTTAATTTATCATGATCGATACTGTGAGAAGATGTCCATAGTATTGCTTTGATTCAAAATGTTTTGTATGTTTTCAAATGCTGTATTTCTTTTTAACATTTTGGAGTTCCATAGACATAAAGTTAAGCTCTGGTTTGGGACTACATCTCATTCTACACCTTGGATAGTATTTTATCTGTATCCACAAGACACACCACACCCTGGGCCAGATGTGTTGTGATATTGCTCAAGGGAAAACATTTCAAAAAGTCAATCAGTGCCAAACGTCTCTGCAAAATGCTGACCAAACTAGAAAGAAGACCACATGAAATGCCACTAACGTCATTATTAATGGTGAAACGAAACATTTTAACTGAAACTTAATTAAACCATTAGGGGTTGACTATCTGCTGAGAAGTAGGGGATTCGTTCTCTGTCACTTCACCAGTTTTAAAAGAATGGCACTATCGCCATCTAGCGGGCGACTGCATAACCTACTTTACGATATAAAATCTGCCCAGTTTTTAAGCTAAGATGTCGAGTAAAATGCGGAAAACACAATCAAAATAAACTTCTATTAGACTAAGAGTGTTGTGTAATTGGATAGCGGGTGGTTGTGTAATGGTTTACCTTTTTAGGATCATCATAAAATACTGCGATACATGAAAGCTTTGGTCCAACACCGAGAGCCTCCTTAAAAAGTTGCCCGCAGTATTTGTACGGTCCTTTTTTTAATTTATAGGCGAATGTAATCTTCTTTACGGGAGGAGAGCCAGTTAGTATGGTAATGTCTGAGAGGAGTCCCGAGTACAAAATGTAACCTGCTACTGTTAGAAGGCATAACAACAGGCTAATAACCACACACAGACTGAGCCAGTCCGGCATGATAGCTTACTAACAGGAAGAGCAGATACCGTTATTTACTTAGCTTCTTCTGAACACCTAATGCAGTTGCATTTCCTGTAGTCAGACAACAGTCTAACATTTTTAAGAAAATGCTGTGTTATTTTCTGTTGGCAATTGTCCTTGACTGAACTTTAACTACCAGAGAACATGGGTAGAGCTCACGTTGCAATGTACTTCCTGGAAAGTACCATTTGTGCCGACAATAGGGGGGCATTTTATTACAAATACAAGTGTAAAACTCTTAAAAAAGAAAACATGTCCATGTCAAACACATTTTTATCGTCCAGATGTACTGGTTGTGTATGGGTGTACAGTCAATATTCGCATGGGCCATTAGATAAATGTTCGCTACGTGCTAACGTTTGTAACAGGTAGCCTACAACATTGTGATGCCCATTTTTGTCACTTTTCAAAGGTTTGTAACTGTTAAAGTCAGCAAACTGCAGACACACAATAGTTCGGGGGCTTTCATTTATTGTTCAGTGATCCGAAACAAGTGTAGTAGACCATTAAGAACCACTAGTTTACCATATTTAGATAATATTCAATTGGGCGGTGCAAGGTGGCAAACTAGTCTACTTCCTTGATAGTGAAATGACCTTGTGAGTCGGAGTTTAAGAACCGCAATAATGGCATCTGAGAACTTTGTGTGTGTGTCGGGGGGTCTCTTACGGATAATGCGGGGGGGGGGAGGTTAATTAATTTGAAATTGTTCAACATTGAGAGCTGCGTTACATCTATGGCCCGCCCCATGTATAAACGGAGGGCTGGACTTTAAGTAAACATGTTGATTGGACCACCTGAAAAGAGATACGCTTGACTTTTTTCGTTGTCTCAAAAGTTCGTGCAGTTCCCCCGGGATTCGTGAGAATGGCTGGGAATGCTAAAAGGTTTTACTCCCTGACAGCTAAGTTGCTGTCTGGAGAAACCTTCAGTTTCTCTACACTCAAGGGCAAAGTTGTTCTCATTGAGAACGTGGCGTCTCTTTGAGGAACAACAACCAGGGACTACACTCAGATGAACGAGCTTCACGGTCGTTACTCCGCCAAGGGACTCGTTATTCTCGGTGTGCCCTGCAATCAGTTTGGACATCAGGTAGTCAAGGGGGGAATTCAAAGTAACCTATTTGAACTATCTTTGTTTTCTCATGAAGTTCTTTATTTATATGTTTAGAATATAATTTAATAAGACTCTAAATCATCTTAAATGTGTGCTTCTTGATTGCAGACTATAGAGCAGAGAAGGCCTATGTTCTGTTTATTAATGTCATATATTCTAGTAACTATAGTCAGTAGTTAGTCATCAAGAATTTTTTGTAGTCAGATAACTTGGCTCTTGGACAGCATGTCTCAAAAAAGTGACTATTTTGTCATTTGATCATAGGTTTTATATGTAAAAATCTGAATCGGCAAAATAACCATAACTGCAGCTGTCGGATAAATATAGGGAATGTATTACCCTCTGAAGTAGAAATATAAAGTAATATAATAAAAAGGAAAAACTCGTGTAAAACACAAGTACCTCCAAATTAAGACCAGTACAATAAGAAGCACTGGCCTCACCATGAGTTTGAATGTAAACTTGGCTTTTAATAAACTTGATGGCATACTGTCCATCTATAATGTATGTAATACATTTTTTTGTAACAGGAGAACGGCAAGAATGATGAAATCTTAAAGTGTCTGAAGTTCGTCCGTCCAGGAAATGGCTTTGAACCAAAGTTCCAGCTCCTCGAGAAGGTGGATGTGAATGGAAAGGATGCCCATCCATTGTTTGTCTGTTTGAAGGAAAAGCTTCCATTCACCTGCGATGATGCCATGAGTCTCATGACTGATCCAAAGTTAATCATTTGGAGTCCAGTCAGTCGCAACGACGTCTCCTGGAACTTTGAGAAATTCCTGGTCAGTCCCGATGGGGAGCCCTACAAGCGCTACAGCAGAAATTTCCTCACCTCTGACATTGAGGCAGATATTAAAGAGCTGCTCAAGAGGGTCAAGTAAAGTGTGCTACAACACGCTCTTGGTGTCTGTAAAGGATATAAGTAATGACCAGTCTGGCCAAAAAGATTAAACGGCACATATCTGTTTTGGGGTGTTTTATCATGTTTTTCCACCTTCACAGTTTAACTGCAACACTCCCAAGTTTGTGATATTTCAAGTACATTACACTGTGGTTGTTCAGCCTATTTACCCAATGAAGACACTTCTTGAAAACATTTTGTGAGGGGAGTTTCTGATGAAGATGTAAAAGACTGAATCTGCCAATGTGTATAACTCATGTCATAAACAGCTTCATTGTGTGGAGAAATAAACTTGTAATGTCAGATAAAGGGCTACTGTCTGTAAACTAACACATACAATTCCTTCAAAATAGTCTTAGGTATCTGGAAAATGTGTATTCTTTGAGGTAATAAAATACTACTTTACATTTCAAGGCACAGGTACAAGTAGTAGTACGAGCTACTGCCAGCTTTAAAGTATAAGTGGCTGGCTACGTTACCAACTTAAATTAAGGCAGCTCTTTTCCTATAGCGGAAATACATTTTGGTGTCTGCTATTCACCAGCCCAAAATTTAAAAAAAAGTAGCCTACATTTAATCAAGGGCTGTACTTACTGATAAGTACAATACAATTTTAAAGTACTTGTACTTTACTTGAGTATTTACATTTTCTGCAAAGACCTATAGGCTACGCCCCTACAATTCAGAGACAACATTAATATTGTACTTTTTAGGCGGGGATTTACAAGCCAGCAACCTTTACTGCATCAATAATTATCATCCAATATGATATAGGCCTATATTATTCTGAAAAGGGCCATTTTACATAATATGTACTTGAGTATATTTTTATGATGTTAGGTACAATTTTGTACCGCTGCTCAATAATAATGTAACGCTTACTATCTAACTAGCTTGACATAACCTTACAGTGCATAACGACAATAAGCAACATGTATTTTAAAATACTGGGTAAGTTATTATCTGTGGATATGAAACAGCGACACTTTGCCTGTCTACCCTGTGCTTCCTGGAAGAACGCAGGGGGCTATCCTTGATTGAACGTTACGGTACGCGAAGCTGCGACTTATCCAAACATGGCTGGCCAGGAAGATCCAGTGCAAAGAGAGATTCACCAAGATTGGGCGAATCGAGAGTATATAGAAGTAATTACGAGCAGTATCAAAAAAATCGCCGACTTTCTTAACTCATTTGGTAAGTTTTCAACAATCAGTTTTGCGGATATGATCGCCACTAATGTGGATATCTTCCGTAGATAGCCACATCAAGTTAGCTAGTTCAGCTAGCTGCCGTGCTATTGCTAGCATTTGTGTTGATTTCAATGGCCACTCCCAGTTAGCAGTTAGCTTTATCGTTAGCCGTGAGCTTGTTATTGTTTCCTCGTAAAGTACCATGACAGTTTGGTGTCGAGATACATTAGTCTGTTTCGCTTGTTAACTAATATTAGCTGCCTAGTGTCAAAACACAGCATTAAAAGACTACTGGATTCAAGGGTTGAGGCAGCTAATGGTCGTAAGGCCGCCGCCACTGCAAACGCTACGTCTGTTTACACCAGAAGGAACATAACCCCGATGGGCTATTATGGCTGTTGATAGTTAACTACGTGCCAAATATAATTCATCATCCTCAGATATGTCGTGTCGATCCCGTTTGGCCACTCTCAATGAGAAGCTGACAGCGTTGGAGAGGAGGATTGAGTATATTGAGGCGAGAGTAAGTATACTGCATTGTCATCTAAATAATCCATTGGCTTTTTGTATTTGAATAGTTCAAAATGGTATGGCCGTTACATCCGTATGTATCTCATTACAGGTGACAAAAGGAGAGACCTTGACCTAGAACTCACCATGGAAATCCCTAGCATCCCAGAGCTACCTGCCCACGCCCCATCCTAACATTTCGGGAAAGGTGTGATGGATTCCACCCTCCTTCTTCGGGATCATGTGGACCATTTTTATATTATATGGCTGAGTTTTGTGTTGTTTTATCTCATGACATGTTTGTATAGAAGATATGGGTCTGTTTTGGGTCCCAGTGACTCTAGCATAATCAATGTTACAAAACAAGCATAAGCTCCATAAGTATTGATTTCAAAGGATATTGTGGAGCTCATTTATGGATCTGGTATCGGCACAACTTATTGACCATCTGTGTTGTATACAGTGTCATTACCACATCAGAGATTAAAGAAAGGGGAACATTCTCGTGTGCCAAATTGAAAAAGTAAGTGTGTAGTCATCTTTATTAAGGACCTGCTTGTACAGTGAACTGTTTGGTGATGTTTCAGAATTTTCATGCTGTAATAAATGATAAACCATGACCGCGTTTTGTTTTTGTTGCATATCTTGGTCAGACTGAACTTTAGGCATGTTGACACATATAAGGAATTGGAGTCTAAATCTCTTTTGCTTTTAACATTCTCGTTAAAGACACGTTTACAGATACAAATAGCTAAACAAAGATAAGCATGTAAAGTAACTATTACAGAGATGGACAGCAGACATTATATAGTTCCAGTCAAATATGTATAAGCAATATATTATTTATATGGATTTATGTGCATACTGTATGACAAGGGACAAACGTACAAGCTATTGCATATGTATATTACACTAATACACAATTTACCAGAAATACATTAAGAATCATATTCCAGATAGGGCATGATAGTATTTTGGCTAGAGAATCTTCAATTCACGGCTGTGGTTGTGCTTTTGTGTTCTTACTCTTATATTCTTGTGTGTATTGTGTTTTTGTACTTAAGATGTTGGGTGCTTAAATTTCCCTCGGGATCATTAAAAAAGTGAGTCGAACCTCCAGATCAATCAGCATTATACATTCTAGTACAGGCTATATTTTTTATTTATACTTTAAAAAATTGATCATTTTGTTTAGTAAATTAGAATAAATTGGAGGACACAGCAGAGGGATTTAGTATACTTTTGGGACCAGGTTGAAGACTAGAAACGAATTAAAATTGCTCTGAGAAAGCTACACAATCAAAATAAAACCTTTATTTAGCAGGGGTCTAGCAGTCATCTAGGTTCTGTGGCTCCTTGCAAATTATTAAACAGTGCAACACACTGAAAGTCTAATGTCAAATTATTGCTAATTACCCCCAAATGATTAGAAACACTTCAATATAATGCAAAACTGGCAAGCTAAAAATTGTTATACTCCGTAAAATGGCGGATAATGTACTATGGTGTCGTAGGCCCTTAGTTTAGCCTTTCAGGTATCACTACATCGATTTCTTCTCAGGTAGCACGTTTCCTTTATAATTGACAGACAGATAGCTGTAACAACCCGTAACTCCGGCCAACCTTAGATGTGTTCGTGACCCAAATCTTAATCTGTTCAGGACCATGTTCGGAACGACGACAGTGACAAAGGGCCCCTAGACCGAATCCTGCCTGTGAGGCAAATTCGGGGAATTAGAATTACTCCACCCATAATGCAGCGGGCTATACCCCAATGCATCTTGGGACAAAGAAGGTGTCGTTGTAGTATTGTTAAAAGTCCTTGGACGTGAGATGAATTTTCTTGTCCACAATTTTTCAAATATAATTTGACTAGTGGGTAATCACATTGTTAACTAACTGTACCGGTGAGTTATTGTACATTGAGACTGGAAACTGAAACAATCGATAGCTCAATGGCGTAGCTGGTTTTGACATAAATGAAGTCCGTTTGTTAACGTTAGAAAGGGTCCATGTTTTACCTTACAAGCATTTTGTTAAAACGTTACCCTTGTGCTCATTGTAAACTAAGTAATTAGCTTGCGGGGGGCTGTTTTGTGTTGAGCAGAGTATGTGTATAATTCGAAACATTTTTTTGCTTTCTATAGGTCGTGTATGTGTGCTGTAGCGAGAAATGGGAGCTGATAAAAGGTGAGTAGTAACGTTAAGGTCCAGCGCTAACGCTAGCGCCGTACTGTTCGCCATGGTGTGGTTAATTATAATGGCAGTGTTATTTTAGTCCAATTCGAAATACCTGTTCCGTCCTCAGCGGGTGAGAGAACGTTATGTTAATGTGGAATTGCATTCAAAACGCCTGCCTGTCAATTTTACATTAACGATAGCGTATATCAACGTTACACAATTCACGCTCAGATAACGTGTGTATTTCTGAACCCTGCATACTTTCAGCAAACGCCTGTGGGTCATCTTTACCGTTCTTACTCTTAAAGCCAAAACATGAAAAACAATCGATGTGATAATGTACAATATTTTCCTCATGGTCTTAAAAAATGCCCACCATGTGGAATGCTACAGGTAAAATGTTTTCCTGCCATCCTACTTTGGGCAATACTATTCAATTTCGTTATTTTATGGACATCTTAAATAGCAAGATGGGAAGTTGCAACAGAGTTGAAGTATTCTACGTGGCTTATCTGAGAGGAAAATAGATTTGAATCCAGGAAAATTACCTCTACCAGCTACTGACATCTAAATGTTCAAATTCACCTGCCACTCAAGAGTAAATCATTCTTTTATATCTGAAATCTACCAGCCACTTTCATATTTTACCAGCATTTGGCTGGTGGTTGTTGCTAATTTCCATCCCTGTTTGAATCTGTAGACCTCAAAGAAATGTTGGCATCTGGTGTGACATTTCCAATGAAAATGGCTAATTAAAATCAAAATGGAAATAAAAATTTGGAACAATCTTGAATTAATGTGACACGAGAAGAGTTTAAAGGTTGACATCAATGTAATAAAGTACCAAAGTGACTTGACTAAAGCATATAATACAACTGCAGGCTAGTTGTGCTGTTGTTTAACTTTACCCTTCATTGTCCTTCTGAATAGGATTAGCCGCACCGAACGTAGCGGAAGGTATGGCTCTGACCAGCCCCGTGACGAATCAGAATGGCGAGAGAGACGAGAGCGGGACCAAGAGCGGGACCACAACATGCGCCGCTGGGGCGAAGAGAGACGTGGTGAACGCTTCGAAGGAGATCGCCGAGGATCGAGAGACAGTCCAGAGGTAAGTATTTTTTTTACTTAAAAATAAATAAATAAACGGGGTTATAATGTGTTTGTGGTTGTTTGAAGACATCCAAACTTACCTGATGCGCTGATCTGTTTGTTTTGAAGCAAAGAGAAAGGAAACGACGTAACAGTGACAGATCAGAAGATGGTTATCACTCTGATGGCGACTACCCAGAGCAGGATTACAGAAGGGAGCCTGGGGAGGAGAAGAAGAGCAAGACCATCATGCTCTGGGGTCTGTCTCCTCATGTCACTGAAGATGATGTAAGTCTTGAGTTTTGTTCTGAAGTTTAACAACCTCTTTTGTGTTTAGTTTGGTTTTGTGTGTGTGCGCCACTCATTCTATAAGGGTGGGAGGTTTTGAATCATTGTGTTAAAGTACCATCTGCATGTTGTTGTTGTTCAGATTCGTTTTGCCATAGACCAACTGGAGGGGCCACAGCCAGTGGATGTCAGGCTGATGAAAAAGAAAACAGGTGAGAGCCAGAAATGTGACGGACCCTGACCTCCCTCCCCAGTCTTTGACCATAGGGCCAATCTGCTTCCATTCAGACCCATTTTCCCATAGCAGCTAGTAGAAAATTGTATCAAGTTACTTGAAAAAGGATTTAAAATGTTGATTTTTAAGATTTATCATTTCAGTTCATTGTGGATCTTTTTTTTAAGGTAAGTAAGAGCAGCAATAACAGTTTTGAGAAAGTCAATTGGCAGACACACTCTGTGTTGAGTGTGGTTCAAACATTGGTATTCAGCAGGATTTCTTGCTATGGTAAAACTCCTATGGAGTGGCCTATTGTGTACCAAACAGGGCCTGGGTCGTGAAGCAGTTTGTGGAAGACTTTGAATTATATGCCCATGGACTCTTAACTAACACGCCTCCCGTCTATATTTGAATGCTGTCTCTAGGTATAAGCCGTGGTTTCGCCTTCGTGGACTTTTATCACTTGCAAGATGCTACACGATGGATGGAGACCAATCAGGTTGCTTCACAATCGCCAAGTCTAGTTTTAATCTTGGGGATATGGAAAAATAACCCAAAAGGCAACCAAAGTGCATTGAATAAGTAGTGTGGAAACTGTACAGATCTTTTTGAAAAGAGAAAAAAAAAAAAAATAAAGAAACCATGGATTGTATGCGCCAGAGCATAAAGATTTGAATTGTATATTCATCATTTATATCTTAATGTTTAGTGTAGTAATGGCAGTAGCATCAAAGCTGCAGATTTTAATTGCATTCGAGGTCATAAGGAATCTGCATGTAGGGTAATAAACACATATCTTTACCCTGCTGTTAGAGGCATTATCAATGATATTTTAGAATGTAGGCTCAGACATCTCTTTTTAAGCCTACCCCTCAGTAATCGGGAATGATTTAATCTTTTTTTTTTTTTCTTCTTCAAATAAAAAAGTGCAGTCAAATATGTCTGTTTAGGGTCACATTGTACACTTTGCTCCAGCTCAGCCTGGGCACTCGGGTCCCAAACACCAAAAGAACCCTTCATACACCAGGCTCACATATACATCATGTGCCTGTCCTGTCTTTAACACAAAGGCTATCTGTTGGGGGTCCCTCTCCCCCATCTCTCCCTTCCAACACTGCTTGCTCTATTGATGAGATCGAAGCTCTCCAGGAACTCTTGAGTGATTTTTGTCGTCCTCTTTCAGAAACGTCTGACCATCCAAGGCAAAAGCGTGGACATGCACTACAGTCACCCCAGGAACAAGTATGAAGACTGGCTCTGCAACACTGTAAGTTAATGATCCATCTTGGTTTCATGGCTACGTTATCCAAACAATGCTGCTACAGAACACCTCTCTCTCACACACACACACTCTCACACAGGCCTATAAGTTTATGTTAGGCCTATAAGTTACAATTGTTGCAGTCCTGTCAGCTAATTTTGTGGTGCACCTACATTTTGATAAGCAGTAAAGGTTAGGTTGTGTCTCAGGTAAGTATGGTATGCTGCACCAATATAGCTTGCCTGTTTTCTGAGGCAGCACTGTTCAGGGCTTTAGTAGGTGTATAATAAAAATGATGTGAACGGTTACTTGCAGTGTGGCCTGTACAATTTCCGGAGGAGGCTGAAGTGCTTCAGGTGTGGAGCAGCCAAAGCTGGTAAGTAGTTAAATCAACAAGAGGCCACTGACTGCAGACATTCGTGCAGCCTGGGTCAGCAGTGCTGGGATGCAACGCAAAATTAGTGTTGTGTTGTTGTCACTCTGTCAGATGTAGGCAAAGTGCATAGATGGGAAACAGCATGCATTTCTTCCTTGCTACCTGACGATTCAAAATGGGGACAAAACACAATACATGGAGTTTATGAAATGTCTTATGAGCTGTGAGATACGTTATATTTTAAACACCGACTTATTTCTAGCCCAGGTTTTTACACTTATACCTCATTTCCTCTTCTTTGATTACATAGTCCTGAAGGTTATGTTAATGAACCTCTTACTTCTGTCATTCTCTCAACAGAAAGTGAAACCAGCAATAATAGTGGAGTCTCTGAAACTCAACCCAGTGGAGATTTCTATGGCGACAGTAAGGACTTTTACAAATGCAATATCCCACTTAGTTTGGAACTGAAACTATAAATATCCATGGTAGGTTGTTCTTAAATATAGACTTTTGTCCTGTACAGCAATCATCCTGAGAAATATTGCTCCTATGACCAACGTGGAAGCCATCATGACAGCGTTGGCACCGTATGCTAATCTTTCATCAAACAACATTCGCCTCATCAAGGACAAGCAGACCGGCCAGAACAGAGGCTTTGCCTTTGTACAGCTCTCCTCTCCTCTGGTAAAGCATCCTTTTTAATATGTACAAATAAACATTGTCACAATTTACTGTTGTTCAGTGTCATGATCTGCTGTAACAAGCAACCACTTATCAGTGGCCTCCTATTAATATTACTTCATTTGTCTTAAATGTTTCTCCTTGATGAACTTGATGCCTCCAAATCACTTAAAATTGAATATCGCTCCTTTTTACAGGAGGCCTCTCAGCTGCTGACCATCTTACAGGGCCTGCAGCCTCCTCTAAAACTGGATGGAAAAACAATTGGGGTGGATTATGCCAAGAGTGCTAGAAAGTGAGTAAAATAGTGTATAATGTGCCTTTGGTTTTGTGATAGACGAAAAGATTTACGCACATCTTTGTTCCAAACGGGAACTGACTTGTTTGCATTTCTTGGCCCTCTACCTGTTTTAGGGACCTTTTGCTACCTGATGGGAATCGTGTCAGTGCCTTCTCTGTGGCCAGCACAGCCATTGCGGCAGCCCAGTGGTCCTCAAGTCAGGTAGGCCCATTTTCTGTCAACACACTGTTATCTATCATCTCCGTGTCGACGCAACAGGCTCATAACCGATGCTTTACATTTTCAGCCGCAGCAGAGCGCAGAGGGAATGTCAGAGTACAGCTACCTACAAGAAGGCTATACTCCATTGCCACAGGTTAGTAGAACAAGTGAAGCAAAGATGCTAACATATGGCTTGAAAGTAGATAAATTCTGCCATCTTTTAATTAGTTTGCTGTAAAGATGCATTCAGGAAAATATGACGTGGTTACATCTAGAGGCTACAAAATGGACAACACATGTACACAGATAAATAATTGTCCTGCAAAGTCTATATACTGATTTGATTCACCAGTGCCAAGCCTACCGACCCCAATATTACTGATGACAGCACTTCAGAGATGAGACATGAGGCTGTACCTGTATATCAAAACATCGTTTTAAATATTGAGATGATGTTATGTCATGTTAGTTTTACACTGACAAGCCTCGGGGTCTCCTTTGGAACAAAAGCTGCCTAGTGAGGTAGTTTCACACTGCTGAAGCTCAAAATGTAATATTTCAAAAAATTGCTTTTCCTCAATAGGACTACCAGACGTTCTACCATCAAGGAGTCGGAGCCAGCACCTCTCAGGGAAATGGGATTCTAGGAGGTATGAAATGCTATTACGCCCTTTTTATATAAATGTTGGCGCTATTACTGATCATTTATTGTGTAATATTAGTATTGGAAGAATCTGATAATGTTACACTTACTATTTAATAGTTTTTCTGTGCTTTTGGTGACATTCATTTGAGATGAAATTTAATAGTAAAGTAGAATTATAGATTTTAGAAGCAAGAAAACATTTTGAATAACGTAATAATTTTACTTTGTTTGCACTATGATGTTGAATAAATTATGACAGAGCTTTGCTTTTCAAATTGTAGCTGCCCCAGGTGTAAAGATTATCCCAACTGCAGCTGGAGTGGTAATCTCACAGACCCCGCAAGTCTACCAACCCCATATCATTGCGCAGCCTGCTGTTCAGGTAACAGTCACATTTTTGTTAACTCTGTAATTACGCTGCAGTACCATTATTCAAATGCATGGTCTAACAGTCTCTGAATAACCACTACATTAATTGCAGGCATTGTCACTTGCCCATCTTGAGGCAAAGGCCCTGGCGGGACATTTTCCAGGCATTGAAGGCCTGTCTGGGCCTCTTGCCACTGTAGCTGCAGCCACTGTTACCGCTGCCAGTACATCAACAGCCTCAGGACAGACATCTGACACCAGCACTGGTAAGAGCAACATAAGAGCCCATAAAACCTGTCTTGTTGAAGTGTGATGTGCATAATTCCCCTTGAGGTCACTGTCATGTACATTATATTAGTGTTTTCCTGGAAACGGCTTGAAACTCAGAAACCTGAGAATTTGATTCTGCCTGTACTTTGTCGTTTTTTAAAATTTGATTAACATTTACAAACAAGACTTTGACATCTGACCAAACATGTGAGCGCTGAAGGGCTTAAAACTCATTAGATCAAAAGGTGTCTGCCTTTATATTGATAACAACATTTTTATTTTCTAAAATGTTTTATTGAATGAAAACCTCTCCAGACACACTTGTGTAAAAATCCTCCTATACATTCTATACATGAGTGATCTCAAATACTCACAGCTGTTTTAACTTGTAAAAGATGTTTTCTACAGCAATTGTTAATGATATTGTGATTTGTAATTGACAGTTCTTCCTGATACCTCCACCTATCAGTATGATGAGTCCTCTGGTTACTATTATGATCCTCAAACCGGCCTCTACTATGACCCAAACACCCATGTAAGTAGTGCACAACCAGCATGTGTGAGTCACTTGGTTTTCCATCATGTTGATACATGATTATGTATATTTAGGGCCCGAGCACTAACACTGCAAGGACCCTATTGAATTGCAAGGAATTATTATTATTATTATTATTATTATTATTATTACGAAACGTCGACGAAACGTCGACGGCCAAAATGTGCTCGAAACCTCTAGAAATTAGTTTATAACTCGGCCGTACATTGTCCAACAGGCCCCAAACTGACCATGTTTATTGCCCACCCCCCCTCGCCCTGAACACATATATATGCATATTTCCAGTCACAGTCATAGCGCCACCTGTTGGCAGCAGGAAGTGACACGTTTCATAGTCTGACGTGGAGCTCGGAGTTGGTTGAGCAGATCCACCT
>JAVQJD010088119.1:0-77459 GCA_036023655.1 Nannoperca australis | reverse complement strand
TATTTCTTTAAAGTTAAGACTAGTTTAAAGTCATCTTCATTGAAAAGTACAGTGCTTTTCCTTCAAAAATAAGGACATTTCAATGTGACCCCAAACTTTTGAACGGTAGTGTATGTAGCTGGACAACTTACAAAACTTACAAACAAACACGGCACTTACATGTAGGGGAGTGTTCTTTGGCATTAGTGGCCAAGAGTGAAGGGTCAGTTGTGAGGGCCAGTACACCAAACCGCTCCTCTGCTGTCAGCTTCCTGCCCAGAGCCTCACAAAGCATGTGGTAAACTGCAGAGTTAAACACCTACACACACACACACACACACACACACACACACACAGTAAACATGCACAAGGGAGAAAGAGGAGAGATGTTAGCAGTTGTGGGCTGCATGTGTGTGTCTGCATGTGAGTGTTGAGTGTGTAAAGATGCTTATTTTTCAAGGTATTTTGTAATTTACACTCAGAATCAGAGGTCAAAATTTATATGAGAGAAAAACCATGACTCTTAAAGACAAACCCTCATTCCTCAAGTAGGCAAGCAGTTAAGACTCAAAATCATTCCCTTTTTTTGTCAATAACCGCATTTTTTGTCAATCAAAATATCAAAAAAGTGGCATTGGTGATAAAATGTATCCTATTAAAAGATCTCAAACGTTGAGTGAAAAAATGTTAAATGTAATTCGTTAGTTAGCAATTCATGAGTAGTAAAAGTCTGTATGGTGATTTTCTCTCACTCATTATTAACTAAATTACATGCTACATGATCACAGGTGTACTACTAGTGTGATTCAGTCAATGTGAACCAAATTCAATCAATTACCAAGGGACAGTATAAAGAAAGGCAGGCTATTCACTGTATATACATCACAACTGTGTACCACCATAGCACTATTGGTAAACAAGCTACCTGGTAGTGTTTTCCCAGAGTAGTGTTGATGTTTTGGGGGCAGTGAGCCTCTTCTAGGGTTCTTCTGGCCGCTGAGTGGTCCTGCTCATCAGTAAAGGAAGACACTACTCTAGACAGGGCCCTCAAGATGGACATGGCCTGCTCTGTGAAACGAACACTCTCCTTTTTAAAATAGGAAAGCAGTGAGGAAGAATTAAAATTTAGTTTACTGTCCAAAATAATGCAAGCTAAATAGAAGACGAATGCCCACAACAAGGAAATGAAAGCAATATGCACAGCATATATATATATTATGTGTATGTAGTGTAATTGCAGTATGGTGAAGGGCTATCTATATATTGATTGGTCTGTGTATTTAGGCATAAAAAAGGAGGAAATAAAGAAAATGTCATGTAAGGATTCCTTTGGTGTACATTACTTTAATTGTGATGGACCCCTCTGCTGGAAAATTGCATCCACAAATAAAGGCAACAACAAAATAATATTCCCTATTATGACCTCAAATCCATTTCCAAGTGTGGTGAAATTATGTCAGCTGACTGTCAACTAATAACTAAGGCCCTCGGTCACCTTGGTAAGGTGTGACATGATGGTTTCTTCATCGCCAAAGATTAAAGGTTTCTTGCTGCACAGGTCAACGTGGTAGCCCAGTGCTGCCTTTGTGTGGAAGGACAACACATGACGCCTGCAGGGGAAAGAGAGGAAACAAAGCATTTTGAAAATGCATAATCCAAGTTTACGGCACACTATGATTGAAAGCAGATTTAGATTTATTTTAAATGTTTTACAGGCCCACACAAATCAAACAATTCAATTTCACAATAAAAAAAGAGAATTATCTTGTGACGCCTTGCGCACAGCTCAACACAATTAACTTTTTTTCCTTTTCATTGAAATTATTGAATTTCTAGATGACTAAATGTATAAAACTAATAGGAGTTAAGCAGCATCCCTCCCAATCACATTTTTGGTAATAGCTTCTGCACAATCAGAGGAAAAATGCATAAAACAACAGTGCATTCCTCTGAATAAAATCCCTTTCTAGGCTTAATAGTGGAACTATGTTTCTGTCAGTAATACTGAGTGGGTCAAACAGTCAGAATTGCTCTAGCCTAATGTCCTGTCTGCCAAATGCCAAGCTGAGTTCACAGGGTCTGTTCGGGCATGAGAGAGTGGAACCCCACTTTCTTGGCCCCATTAGCTTTACATAATTCAGCCATTATAGCCTGACTAGATGGATGAGCACTGAGGCAGAGCTGAGCTAGTGCTGTAGAAGAAGAGGACAGTACACAAAGGGGAAACGGATGGCAGAAAGAGGAAAGAAGGTGAAGAGGATGGGAGAGAATAAACGAAGAAGTGACAAAGGGAGAAAGGGAGATGCACAAAGGAGGAAAGAAAAAAAGCTTCTTTAAAAATAATTGATAAGCACAGGACGGTATGTTCAAAAAATATAGAAGAAGAAAGCACACAGGGTCAGTGGAGACACTGAAGAAAATAACACATTGGCAAAATAGTGTACCACAGACAGACGGGCTGACAGGGACATACAAAGAGGAAATGAGTGACAGTGTTTCAAAAATGATTGCTGCCCAAAAGCATATTCTCTCTTGAAGAGAGTGTACTATGGGGCATATGGGCATGATAAGTTGAGTGCTATGTGTATGATTATGGCTCAGTGGTAATTGCACTGCTGCATACCTGCACCTGACCCCAGAAACTAGGCCCTCTGCTTCTAGGCCAAGTAGCACCCATTAATAGAGACTAGGACAGATGCTTTTTACTGCTTTTCAGAGCATCTGAGGCAGGCAGATATCCTCTGCTCACTTTATGATAGCTTTAAGTAGATCTCTTCATAGCTGTAAAATGACAACAAGAGTGAAACGTTTCCTTTCATCAAAAAGCTCCCAAGGGTGCGTGCAAAAAAGGCATACATTTTTTTAAATGGTTCCCCCGATGGGAATTGAAGTTCTAACCTTGGCAGCATTAGTGCCATGCTGATGAGCGCTTAGGGTCATTTAGGGTTATGAGGTGTAAGAGTGAAAGTGGAAAAATTAAATGTAATGAAACGTGAAAAGGGTTGACATTTTGTTTAGATACGTATGTGAAACATGAACATTTACATAAATTGATGAGTTAAAACAGCATCAGAGAATTTCACAAGATGAGTTTTAGGTCAGCAAATCTCTGATTAGCTTAGACTGGTCACAAGTGTAAAGCCTTTGCCTAGTATGGGGTATAATATTTAATTAGCATTGTATGGTAATACCCAAATGTCAATATTTGTATACTTAAAGGATATACTAATGTTGTAAATGTAGTAGCTTATGGTTATTCTAATTAACAAACATACATTTCTAGAAACATAGATATTGACGTCCTAGTCTGGACCTGCTTAGGAACTTGATCTAAGCTTCTCATCTTGATCAAAACAGCACACCGCTCTCAGTATTCATCAGTATGCTATCCTACCCTGGGGGTAAGTTAAGCATGGCTGCCTTTGAGGAAGTGGTCTTGATGGTAAGAACTGGAAGCTGGGACCGCAGACTTTTCCAAGAGTACGACTGGGCGATTAGAACTGCAGACCCACACGCTGCTGACATTTCCCTTTCTATGAGATGTTGTAGAGTGGAGAGAAAAGGTGTACTGGTCACACACCACAGGAAAATATCATAAACACAAAAAGTGACAATGTTCATATGTTTTCTTTATGTTTTTATCAATATTTACATGCACTGTATCCTAAAAAAGGTTGTAGTGTATGGTTTGTGCATGCTTAGACAGAGCGTTGTAACTGCTGTTAAAAGACTTAAGTCAAGCTCCTTACATCCTTTTGTATCTGTGTGTGTGTGAGTGTGTGTGTGTGTGTGTAGATAAATCCTTACTCTCCTCAGCTGTATCTCCCCAGAGAAGCAGAGCAGAGAAGCTGATGAGGATCTGGGAAGGTTGTAGGCTGTCCACACACAGGTAGTGAGTGCCTCTCACTTCTGGACACTGGGGGGGTACACACACACACACAAACACACACTGGTCTTAGTTATCACTATGACAGCTGACAAGGAAAAGAACAAGTGAAAGAGAGAAAGAGCAGAAAGCCCTAGGGGAGGGATGATGGATAAACTGATAGAAGGGTGGCTTAGTGGAAGAGAAGCTGGAGGAAAATACAGAGGAAGAGAGGAAAAGGGGAGGGGGGAATAAGGAGGAAATAAGAAGAGATAGAAAAGAACTGAGTGAGTTCAAGAAGCATTTGAGGTGACACTTGAATAGGAGAGGCCAAGACATTAAATTTAGAAATGTATGAAAACGCAATTAGTGAGAAAGACAGAGCGAAAGACAAAGACAGGGGCAGAAAAGACAAATAGAAAAAGAGAGGGAGAGAACGCAAACGTGTCCGGACTGACAAGCACACTCAGCAGTCTATTCACACAGGCATGCAAGCGAACACAAAAAGTCAGACAAAACACAGACTCTCAGACAACTTCAGAGGTGTATACATGTGTATTCATATGACACAAACAGACATTGTACAATCTTTAATATACAAGTACAGATTCACTTACACACTACTTAGTAGGTGGAGTGACATTATCCTGTGGGTTTTGGACTATTACCACCAGGGTGGGAAATTCACTTTTTAAAATGTGAACATCTACCAGCCACTCAATAGAAAATCATAATTTTAACTTTTATATTTCACCAGCGTTTCGCTGGTGACTGGTGCTAATTTCCATCCATGATTAGCACTATGGAGGAGTTTTTCTGTTAATGTATTTCACTCATCTTAAGGTGGCGGTAGCCAAGAATTGCAGCAATGTGCCATTAAAGGCAGTATAGAATGGGACTGAAAGCTACTAAACATGGATGTAAACATTTCTGTATTTAAAAATACTTTCAAAAACAGCTTTGCAAATATGTTATGAAGGAAGAAACTGCACTCAACAACTTTGGACCTCAAGGATACACACGATGCGTTTTGTAACTCCACAGGGCACCTTTAAGTTGTCATTAGAGTGTTCTATATACAGGGTTAAGTGCAATTCTAGGTGTGCATGCATGTGTGTTTGCATGTGTGTACTTCGGGGGTTGCTACAGCAGTGGTCACAGGGAGGTTTCCAGTGGTAAGAGAGTGCGTAGATGATCCAGGGCAGTTGGTGCCTGTTGCAGTTCTGGACAAGCTTGTGCTCTGCAGATATCAACAGCTAAATTAATAGAAATATATTTAATACTAACAACATTACTGTGTCAAAGCACCACCACATGGAATCATGAGGAAAAATACATGGAAAACTTAGATAGCTTAGATTGAGCACTGGAGAAAGAATTTGTCATGTTGTGATTCACACTTTACCTTAAAATGAGATTTCTGGATATGATGTGGGTAGATCTGTGATTTATGGAACACCAAGAGATTCCTGCAAGAAACACAAATAAATTCCAGTTATTTTTGAGCTTAGTTAATAAAAGCAATTAAAATTGTAATCATGTTTAGGCCCCTCAACCACTCTTTGTCACAACGGTCTATGTTTTATCTATTGGTACGGTATGTTTGCAGTGCATACATACATACAAATTCAATTCTGTATGTGTGTGTGTGTGTGTGTGTGTGTGTGTGTGTGTGTCTCACTGAAAGCATTTAGCGAAGTCATCCAGGTCCAGCCAGGTCTGCTGCATGATTGGTTTGACAGGAGCTGAGGGTTCCTCAATTACACGTTTCTTCATTGCAGTTTTGGGCCGATCTGGAAAGATGGTTCAAATTCTTGGGTGAAACGATTAGTGATTATAAATGTATTTATAAAAATGTTTCTAGGGTTAGACAATTAGTGTAAGGTAGCAAGTTTGCAGTACACAGCCGCCTACCTGAGAGATGTATTATGAACCAAAGCACTTTAACATCATTAAATATTGCTAACACAAATCTACAGCATCTCTTATAGGAAAAACATATCCTTATCAAGCCGCGTAGCATTTGAGTTGACTGGTGCTTTTCATGCCACACTTAACATTAAATAGATATAGAATTGCCTATGAAATCTCCCATTTCAAAATGCTGCGAGTAACAAAATGTCTTTCCTCTTGTGACTCATAGCAAGTTATCCTAGACTCAAATCATTATCTGAAACGCAGTGAGCCAAATTGGCCAAACTCCCACATAAAGGCATAGTGTAAGCGCACATGCACATCCACACTCCCACTCACCGACTCCCACTACCTCAATGCATGAAGAGCAAAATCATAGACATATGCACACACACACACTCTCCACCCAAAAAACACACACACAGTTGCTCTGCCCCCAAGCTCTTCGCAAAGCGAGAAGTCTGATCAGAAAGCTGAGGCGGCGAGGGCCAGTGTCTCTGCTGCTGAGCAATGGTGGTCCGCTAACTCAAACTGCAGGTGTTACTAAGCAACTAAACGGGGGCAGAGAGAAGGCAGGGAATTGGCTGGTTGTCATAACGCATAATTTCAGTCCCATCTTCTGCAAAGTGTCTTGGCCCACCGATGAAAGAATGGAGAGAAAGATGTGAGATGCAAATGCTTCAAATCACATTATTTGGACTATGCTTCACAAATGCTGTTCAAGTCAACCAATAATAATTTTACTACATTCCTAATCTCCAAAAAGTAGAATGAAGAAAGCCCATTCTGTTAGCCTAATATTTAACCTCAGGCAAGGAGATCATATGTACAGATACAGTGCAGATTCTTACAACATAAAAGAGGGGCCCAGCATTGCAAAGGAACAGCTTTTACCATTGGAGATGTCATCATCGTCCTTCTTCCTGTCCTCTGCAGTAACCTAAAGGGACAGAGAGAGAGGAAAAGAGAGAGAGAGCATTAGAGAGGCATGGACAGTGAGTTGCTGATAAAGTAACACTGCCAGAGATACGCCTCCACCCTCTAGTGATTCCATGCCAGCTGTGGTGTTGTGCCATTCTCGCCGAACACCAAGACACAGTTTAATGTGACAAGGGCTGCTCCTCTCCTGCTAAAAACACCACCAGGGAATACCAGCTCTAATTTACTTCAACTGTCAGTGACAGATGAGGAGTTATGATGTTGTTTAGCATGCTATTTCTCTTAGAGGGGAATTACTCAACAACTCTGATTTAATGCTTGTCTGCCCAACACAATAAAGAAAAACAGCTAATGAGTCATTATCAAATCCTTCAAATACCATATTCTCCAGTCTGAGCAAGGCAGGAGACAATGCAGTCTGGAAGAGGGCATCACTGCTGCTTTGATAACAAAGCTTAAGTTAAGTGCAAGGAGTGGTACACCTGTACCAACTAGCTGAACCTTCCTCCAGGGCCCTTTCATTTGAAGTTTTTCTCTTTTTTTTTCCAAATATTGCTGCCTTGAAGAAAGATCCTGGTGAACGTCCAACAGTTTACTCAACTGTGAATAAGAATTGTGGCTTTGTGTCGTGTAACTTCAAAGCAACCCCAGCCAAGACTCTCTAATGACTCAGAGTGAGTGTGTGTGCGTGTGTCTGTGTGTGTGAGTCACCACTTATTTGAATAAGTACCCAGAGACCCAGACAGACGGAAAGAGCCATTGTGATTGGGCAGCACATTTGATCTCCTCTCCACCACTATAGCAACACTTTCACTGCAACAAAGAGATGTAAATGTGTGTAAAAGAGTGCATAAAACTTTGAGTCAAGGTGTAAGGCAGGGTACGTCCTGTACACCTTACCTGTGCATAGTAAGAGGACATTGAGACTGATAGATCTTATACACACAAGGCTCCTGGGATTTTAAGCTGCTGCTTTTGGAGGAGAAAGCTATTTTTTCTGCGATCAAATCACAGTCATGGGTTGATGGATGGGAGGGAGAGGGTGTATTTCTTTAATCCCACACTTCATGGGGCTTTATTTTACACAACCAGAGTTAAGTCTTTGCTCTCCAAGAGACTCCCTCCAGATTTCAAATTTTCCACCTAAAATGTACCCCAATTCATACATGAAATAAACATCTCGTTTTGGCTATCCATAGTTCACAGACACAAGGTAATCCAGTCTGGGCACAAGGAGCATGGACTGGACCTTGGGATTTGTAGTTCTCTGGCACAAGTAAACTGAAACCAAGGAGGAGCTTTGATGATTTAGTGATTAACCACATTCCAAGCATTTCTGAGGTTAAAACGGCACAGTTACAACACCAGGTTATAAATCTTTAACTCACACTAATGTTGAGTGAGTAGGCCCCTGAGGGTATTAGGGACATCATGTGACACCACAATCACCTATTGTAGGAGCTAGGCACAGAGGTTGATACTGTTGGCCAGGGTTGACAAAAACAGAGGGAGGGGTCAAAATGGCAAAAACCCCTTCTCAATTGATGTACAGTCCGCTCAGCACGTGACCCACTACGTGCTTGCGAAGAGACGGGAACATGCACTGAGTAAAAATGTGGCGCACACACAACAAATACACAAACCAATCCACACGAGTGCATGGGCACACACACACATCAAACGACACATCAAATTAGCGTGTCCATACTGCCCTAGCCTAACCGCTCTATAACTGGTCACAGTTACACAAGAGGGCGATTAATATGAACTCTATTTTTTCTCTGTATGCTAGGAGTGAAGTGTAATAATGAACCCCCCAGGAGACGCAGACACTGATGGCTCACCATCTAATTGCACTGCTTTTTTCATCAGCACAGTACACGACCTCTCCCTGTATGAAACCCATGCGCCTCATCACTTCCACCACATACCAGAGATTCTCTTTTTCCCTCTCCTTCTGTTTCCTGCACCGCTTTCTTCTCTCCCTGTTCAACTGTCACTTTCTTTCCATTTTCCAGTCCCCTTCTTTTCTTTTTCGCTACAGTTGTCCCCCCTCTTTAATCCTCTCTAGCTTTGTTTCTATCCTCGTCTCTCTGTCTGTCCGTCTGTGTCTGAACACCCCTTCCTCCTCTCCCTTCCCTTGCTGGTTCTCTCTTTAGTGCAGATGTGCCCCTGGTCAGTAGTGGCCTGGCTGGGAGACAACAGAAGTGACTTTGAGACTGGGGGATGGCAGCCTTGTTGTCACTGACATACAGAGCTACTTTGATAAGCCTTCAACTGCATACTTAGAGGGTAGACGGAGGGGTGAGAGAGGAACATTTTAAGGGAGGAAATAACAAGAAGAGGCTACAAAATGTTGTGGACAGCTGCTACTATCTTAGTCTTTAGACATGTAGCATAAAGCTGGGCTTCACAGATCCTCATAACTATTTAAATTAATGGCTCGGGGTAACTACAATTAATTGAGGTTCTATATTCATCAACAAAATGCTCTGTAAAATGTTAAATACATACGTGCTTAGTGTATAAATCAACTTGGTGCCCCAGCAGACAGTAATTCAAGTACCTCTATTTTGTCTGTTGTGCTGTTCAGTGAGTTAGTGGTGCGTTCAGCTGCATCCGGCTCAAGGCCTTCTCTGCATTCAGTCTCCGCTCTCTCAGCAATGGACACCAGAGGGGAACGCTTCCTCTCAGCGCTCTGCTTGGCCTCTCTAACACACAAAGACACATTCTACTATATACATAACTACTTGTTATGTGGATATACAGCACATCCATCATATCATAATCATGACATACACGCATCTCATCTCATGGTAACACATTTAGAAGCAATACACCAGATCATCTACAAATGAGTCATGCTTGTCACGTTATACACATTTAATGGCATTGCTTTGATCTGTGATTTTTTTTTTTGCTTAAGGAGTGGGTATACTAATAGTTACGTAGGAACAAACCACTTTAGGCTTCCAAGCACATATGTATGAAAAAGGAAAATGCCCATATAGTTTACATTTTTCAACTGCTACCTGTGTCATTTCCCTGTTGCAGGGAGAAGGGAGACATTGAAATACATAAGAAGACGGGAAAAAGAGGGATGTGACATTAAATGTACTTTTTTGATCCCTAGATGGAAGCTGTGTTCTTTCTGTCCTTCCTCCACAGTGAGGTCAGAGCACAGGTTAGCTACAGAACAAGGAAATACGTTTTACCCAGTGGAGTACAGTACAAGAGCAGTATAAAAGAAGACCCATTTCTCAGTTTTAGATCATTTCAGTGTACACACAGCTCTGCGATCGGGCCGACGCTGCTCTTGACACGGTAGGAGAGGAAAGGGCTGGCAACCTCAATGAACTGCTCTGGTTTTGACAAAGGAAGCTCTGCGAAAAAACAAAAGGAAAAAAAAAATCTAACACATCATACCAGCACTGCTTTGTTCACACTCTGACTCCTTTTACTGCATTTTCTGTTTCACTCAGAGATCAGCAGATGTCAGATATGCCCAAGCCAGCAGCTATTTTCATTACAGAAATATTGTAGCTATCCTCCTCCTTTTTTCATTTTAGCATGCAGTACTGTATGCCCTCTGTACTGTAGGTTCTAAATCTCCTGCATTAGCACTCGCTTTCCTTTTTAGTCACATTTATTTATGACATTCACCTACACTCTATCACATAATTTGCACTTTTCTATTTGTTTGATATCCTCCCCTGCATCCTCCTCCTGGTTTCCCCTTCACCACCTTTTTATTTTTGAACTTAATTTTAACATTTTTTTTTTATCCTGCCTCCTTCTCTGTCTCTCACGCACTCCGTGGTTCATCGGTGACCACGATCTCCTTGCGCTGGCGGATGAGTTTCCATCTGGGCACAGGTGGAGGTTTGGGTGGTGCCTCCAGCGGGCATGCCCGGGTTCTGGTCAACAGGACAATGTGGCTGTACAGCAAGGAGAGACCGTACTGACGAAGAAACTCTGAGGAGTTAGCCTGCATGCCCACATACAGAAAAATGCACAGAAATAAACACACCTGCAGTACTCATTCGTGAACATTTAAAATGCAGTTTAAAACTTATAATCCCATAGTGACAATTACTTTCCCCTGCAAACAACAAGTGAATCAAGTCAAACTAATTCTGATAATCAGAGTGTGGAGGAGACATAACACCTCAGACAGAGGAAAATCCTGAAAACTGTCCACCAATTAGCCTTTGCATTGATGTAAATAATAAAACATGTGAATCCTGTTGAGGCGAAGCATCCAAATAGAACACACCATGCCCCCAGGTCAGCACTGTTATGTTTAATCTCCACCACCCACTGTTACTATGGGAGTTCAGTACATTTTCACAATACTGTGCAGTAGAACAGAGGTGACTAAGACAGTATATATATTTTAAAATTTATTGAAACACAATATGTTTTTGCCTTATAAGATAAAATCATTATTATGCGAGTTAAATAAAATTGGACCATTTTAAAATTATTCTGTCTTTAAATTTACCTGGATCCATGAGGGTCAATACAAAAATTTGACTCCATTAAGGAACCTTAAATGTACTATTTGTACTGTGTAGGTCACTGATACAACTCTTAACATCAGAGCTGAGTTTAATCTTTCTCTCCACATCTTTAAAATCCTCATGTAGACATTCTGGCCAGATTGCATCGAGACTACGTAGTATTTGCATCAGAATGTGAATCTCTATACTGTATGCTTCCAAATCTGCATTGGCGATCTGACTGCAATCTACAGCAAGTGAAATCTAATATTATGGTTGCAAATGTGTCTTGTAGTGGTGTGAATGAAGTAGAAATACCATTTGTCCAAACCCAAAGGAATTGGGCTGTGAAGGGTAGTAGCTGGCACACACCACTACCTCGGGGGTACCTGAGAAACACACAGAAAGAAGACTAACATTACTACAGGTAAACTCATAGTCATATGCAAACTCGCACACACTCCAACATGGGACACACATATAAAACATGTACTCTGACAGCATGACATTGTAGACCTCACAACAGTAGATTTTAATTAGACACTGAAATTATTGATTGACTCTGATTAAACATGATGATATAATGAAATTCAGTGTCATCTACCAATGAAATGTAAAGCTGATAAAAATAATAAGCACTATTTACAGGTATAAATAAGGCAACATGAGAATATCTACGTTATCTATGGATGGCCTTGCACCCTATGGTGCATCTTAAGAGTATATTGTATAAGGAGCAAATAGGCCAGGAGACATGGAAAATCAATTTGAAGGACCATGATGAAAAGAGACTGGAGCACTGCTAGACTAATATAAAGGCTACACATTAAGAATTGAACAGAGAAGTGGTTCTCTCACTGCATAGTGATTTATGCATTTCAATGGAATATGACAGTGAGCACCAAAACAGTGAAAGAGAAAGATGTATGTGTTTGTATGGGTGTATGTTGGCACCATGTGATGTATTTCCCTAAAGCATAAATGTTCTGTGAAGTAATACCATGTACCACACTTTAATCATTGCAGGATTGTATGAGAGACCAAGGGACAGATTACTGTTAGGAAGAGCAGGTGGGTAAATGTGAGAGCAAGAGAACACAAATTCTGCACAACGCCAAGTATGATTAGCATGTGGAGGATGATCCCACCTGTTTTATTTAAGAACTACAAATGATTCTTTAAATTAAATTGTACCACTGTCTCTCTACATCAATGACAACTCCAACACTCTCTTTTCTGAGGACATGTTTTCAACCCTGCCTTCATCATATAACCACACTTGGACTTGGGAGGCTCTTCTGCCCTGCGGGAACACCAAATAATTCACCCTGCCACTGCTCCCTCTGCTGGTTTATTTATAGTCCACCATACATGCATTAACCCTCCCTGCGCTCCATAATACATGAGCTTGGGAAAACAGGAAGTTATGCTTTAAACAACAGGAAAAAGCCAACAGGGCACTGGCTGACTGCAGACAGAATTGTAGGTATTTTGCAGTATGGCACGATAGTTACCTTAGACCTTAAGTTTTTCCCAGTTCTAAAATATATCACCAAACAATCCCATGAATGCTGCAAAGGTATAAGGGTTATTACTGCAATAAGAGAATGGAATCATTGATAAGTGTGTGTTTTTTGTACAATGAAATATTCATTGTCCTGCTCCATATTTGAATTATGGAGGATTTACACACACTGGGCATTCACATATATACAGTATACTGTATACAGATATATACTGTGGTATTGCAACTATACACAAATACATATATATCATTTTTCAACAACCCAGGGATACATTTTTAAGCTGAAGTATTCAGTCCATATGATCACAATCTAATGGATAGTTGATTTAATTACATGTGCAAACTGACTGTGTAATTGAGATGTAGGTTTGCCGGGTATGCATGTGTACATAATTGTGTGCCTTTCTGAGTTCGTGTGTGTGTGTGTGTGTGTGTGTGTGTGTGTGTGTGTGATCCGGACCATTACCTTTCTCTTGCTCTGGCAGTTGACTGTTGCTGTCATTGAAGCTAGAATATCTCCCTGCAGCTGGATCTGCAGTCTGAGTCTTCTTCTCTGGCAGACCGTCATCTGTGTGTGTAAATATGGGAATGGTGTCTTGTAAGAAATCCCAGGTTTTTCCAAGGCATACAGACCTGAGAGGTGGTACAAAAGATACATAAAGTATGATTGGTTACAGGCTACAGCAGATAACATTATTGTTGTAACTTTTCAAAATAATAACGTGTACTTGTCCAACGCAAAATTACAACTTTTGAGCAAGTGGACAAGCACTGATGTTGAGCCCACATGTCTATTGTTGAGCTTACAACACTATCACTGATGTGATAGAAGATGAAGTCTACAGCTTCTGCACCCTCTATCTTAGCCCTGAGTCTATTGCCGTTTCTGTTCCTGTGCTGTCCTATTTGCAATACAATGGGCTGCAGTTCTCACTTTAGCATTTCTCTCTCGCTTGAAAATAAAACACATAATATAATCTTCTCTCTGCGTCAACACATCCTTTAGAAGATATTTTTCACTGAAGAGAAAGCAGGGAACGTTAATTTGTATATCACATTTTATTTACAGAAAACTGAACCTCCCAGACACAACAGAACATATTGAACAAACGAGTGAGGAATAAAGCTGGAGCAGGTTCCTATCAGTGAGCATAATCTTCATGTGTGATTAGCAAGTGAAACGTAGAAAGTCATGTTATTTTATTTGAAGGACATCACTTTGTTGGTCGTTTAAAGGACCACTTTACCTGTTATTTCAATGTAAGGAGGACGTGAAAATCGGACATAAAAGATTCCCACTGCGGTTTGTGTCTCCAGAGTTGACAAGTGCCTTCTCTCTCTGCTGGCAGAGCAACAACAGCATGCACTTCTCATTTTGTTTGTAAGTCTACCTCCAAGAGAGGGATGAGGAATCTCAAAAATCAGACAACCCCCCAAAAAATTGTTCCTCCCCCCTCCCTTGTTAGCAATGGTCATGCATAATCAATCTGGTCATGCTCAGAGCCCGTACATGTTGATAGATTCCCCAGACGACCCACTAACAGCAGCTAACCTGCTGAGCTATAGAGTATAATACTCTCCGACTTCACTCCAAAACACTGTTGCCCCATTAAGTACCATCACTGACAAGCCGACCACTCCACACTACCTCATCTCCCTCTTTATTATAAAGCTCCTTGTTTCCATTTTAGACCTCAATCATTTTCTCCCAAAGTGTGACTTTTCATACTATTGTAGACAGATACACTTCTCTGAATGACTTTGCTACAGCTTACTCCATAAAATACTGTAATTGAAAGAAACAATGCCAGGGAGGAAAAATAAAAATAAGCAAAAAGAGAGAACATCAGCCCCACTATTATGGACACAATTAAGGTAGACACCTACAGTATGTATAATATTTAGAACAAGAGACGGAGAAGGCAGAGGTACAAGAGTGGAGTCAACCAATGAGGACCTTACTTTATAGGACTGATTTCTGGGATCCAGCCGGTGAGGGTGTGGATAAAGGTGAACTCACCCATCTCCCCGCAGACCTCTGACACTACACTGAGAGACAAACAAAAAAAAAATATATTTTTTATATTTTTTTTTTACTTTTTCAACTGTCTGTGTGACTGAATGTGTATGTATCCTTCACACACGCTGTTTAATTAAATCAGATGGCTGCAGCTGCAGCTTTTTATTAAAAAAAGACTACAGCTTTTCTGAGGGCCCCCCCAGCAGACACCTGGGCAAAGTTTGTTTCTAGTTCAGTATGAACAACTTTCACTATGGCTCATAAATGATTCAGCATGAGAGATGCTCCTTTGTTTCCTGTCTTGGATGAAACATTTATGTCTCGACCTTCTGTGGACACTGGAACAGCCACCTTTACACACGCCATGTTGCCCCATCACAGACACGCACGCTGCCTGTCTGTCACCAAATTCAACACAGCCCAAGGCAGAGATTAGGTCAGGTGAAGGTTTGGCAAAAGGAATGGGCTTTAAATGCTTTAGTTTACTTCTTTATGTACAACATGTGCACATGTGTCAGCTGTGAAATTTACTTCCTGAACCCTGATTTACACTTAATATTTTCCTTTAGTAACTTTAAAGCAAAGCGTCCACTATACAGTATGTTAACAAACAGAACCATATTCCAAGCACTTGGAAATTCTAGGTGCATCATGTATAATTTTACAAAAATGTCCTCATAGTTCAGCATCAGACATTTGGTATCTTCAGCAACACTGTGATCTTGACTAAATTTAAAAATAAAGCTCTGTTGGTTACATTAATATCCTTGATCAGACAGGGTAAAAACCTTCTTAAAAATCAGTTAGATTAGACATATTCAATTACCTACTTTCATTTTGTTCATGCAGATGTGATGACATTGTGTATTACTGATGAATCATTGTTTGTATTTATTGAAATTCATTGGAAACTGGGCAATAGTACCACCCTGTATACTGCTTTACTTAAACAGGGTCAGAGTACAGTGTTAGTTTAAAGTGTGTATAGTGTGTGGTGGTACATTGGTCTTATTACTCAGGCTGCATAGCAGGCAATAAAGTTGAGTCTGTTCTTAAGCCCTGTTCTTAAACTGTTTTCCAACTCATTGTGGTAGTCTTAAAATGCTTATAGAGTTTCTGTTGGAATGTACAGTAACTCACTTTGTGTTGGCCACTTTAATAAGAGCCTTAGCCAACAACATTGGCCACAGCTCTGACTGACAGGTGGAGGCAGGGAGAAGCAATTTGTTTTCTTCATCAAATGGCATCGTATCATCAACGGTTATCTTCCTCCAACAACCCTAAAAGAAAGGAAGGAAGACACAGTGAGTGGAGATGTGGTATATTAAAGCAATTTCATTCAGACTATAGCAATTCATGCAAACCATAAAGGAAAGGTTTTTAATCTGGGCTAATTTAGCTTAGCATAAAGACTGAAAATGCTAGCCTGGTTCAGTTTGAAGATACCAAAATCCACCTGCACCTCTAAAACTCACTAATTAATACATATATTTGGTTTGTTCATTCTTAAGCAAACTGAAGTGTAAGAATGACAAAATAGCGATTTACGATATTCTACCGGACTATTTCTTGGTCAGGACCAGTAACTTGCTGGAGTCTCCACTGGTTGCCTAGCAAAGCTTTAAACTCTCGAAAAGAAAGTGAAGAAGCGTTTTCCCAAAATATCACTACATGACTAAACCTGTAACATAAAATAACTTAATTATTGTAAGTTACATTGTATTTGCATAACTTTCTTAGTAAAACACAATGTTTAAGTAGCAGTGAATTACTGTAAAATGAAGCCAAATATAACTGACTGCTTATTAGCCACTTAAGTAAAAGACCAGAATGGAGCATTGCCTTCAGGCAGAGCACAGTAGTGGTGCTAGCATCAGCTGATCAGCTATCAGCTCTTTCATTCATGCTAACTATCATCGCCTGCATCGTCTGCTCAGCTGACTAGTAACATACAGTTACATTCAAACAAGTGTATAGGCAGCCTTCATTGCCGTCAGTTAAGGTAATAAGAGGAGCTGATGTGATTGGCCATGACTGATACAGGCCAGTCTGTGTCCCACAGGTGAGACTCACATAAAAATAAGCACCAAAAGTGGAATTTTCCCTAAAAACCCAATGTGTAACTCATGACCTCAAATTCTCTGAACTATGGGCTTCATATTCCATCACCTCTCCTAGCATTAGCTACCTTATGCTTGCTTTTAGCATTCTGTTTGGTGTCAGAGCTTGTTACATGCTGTCTGTGGTGGAGTCTGTCTAGTGGCCGTCTGGGGGAGTTTCACACTGCTTGTAAGAGAAAGCAGCACAAGCAGGTGATAATCTGACTGACTGTTCACAGCTGTGCCTCTCCTTATCTGTCAGAGCAGTGTGCACAAGCAATGCAAGCCTATATCGAGTGCGGGCGAGCACGCTCCTTTTCTTGCTTGTTCTTCCACTTTACTGTCAAACCATCACCCTGAGGAGGAGCTTGATGTGTTCGCAGATGGGGTAAAATACAGTGCGAAAGGGCGAGGAGAGAGGAAGAAATGGAAAAAAAGAATTGTAGGGCTGTAAACACCAGGGTGAGAAAATGAGAATAGGATGGATATTCACAGCGGTGTGAAGATGAAAACTGTTGGGAAAAAGATTGGGGTGGAACAATAAAAAATCATATGAGCAGGGGAGAAAATGAGTAGCCTATGAGCTAAAACAGGAAAGGAAACAGGAAGGGGGGCTGTGTGGTTAATGCCATCTCAACAACCATCTGTTAGCGTGCTATGGTTGGCACAGGGACTGCTGCCTGCCACCGTGTCATGCTTGTTTGTCAAGGCAAGAGTCACAGTGTTACAGAACACCATCACTGTTAGCTCTGTCTTTTTCGCTCTCTCGCTGCCCCACATTTTTGTGCTGGAAGAAGTTCCCTTTCTGAACTGACACAATGATGTAGTGTCCATTACTTAGAGATCCCTGGCAAGCAACAGACACACTGAAACTCACAGGCCAGCAATTTTAAGCTGTATCCCAATGCAATGACCTTTATTTAGAGCCAAACATCTCTAAAAAACCCACACATACACAATCAATATGACTGACACTGCTGTGCATGAAGCCCTTCCAGGGTTACTCTCATTTTCTTACTAGGCGAATATATCAAACTTGAGCCTTGCTCTCTGAGAAGCAGCTGACTCTTGTTAAGCCTTAGTTCATCGTGCAATGTATGAAAACCTGCCACTTTTGGCACAGCAGTGAAACTGATTGATTTGAGCTCTGAATGGATACGGCTTTCTCATTCCTTCCACCCTCAGTCCATCCCCCCTCTCAACTTCTGCATCCTATGGGGTCTGTTGAACAATACAATGCAATCTCATGCCAACCATTGTCAAGTGTGGCTCTGAAAAATGTGTGATTAACAAGAGGCATTGTGAAGCAGGGACATTATCTGCATTGATGTCAAAAACGGCCTTTAGTGGACTTAGATGACTGTGTGAATGGATGTTTCAGACTCACCATCCAATATAATCTGACCACGTATTTCCCATAGTTGTTGTAGAGTGGCACATGACCTTTCACCACCTTACACAGCGAGTAGATGTGCTCCCAAGGTCTCCAACCATCTTGTTCTGTAGATGTGCGCTCTTGCAGCGTCCAAACAATATAGATCTCGCTGATGATCCACCTCATCAGCTAGAAGATAACAGAAGATGGGGGAGAGAAGGGAGAGAAAATGACAGGTCCAACAACTACCCACCAATCTTTAAATCCATTGGCTGAATCATCAATTATCTTATCTGTCATTTGCTAAATCAATAGGGCATTGCATTACCCCAGTCTAATCTTTTTCTGTCGGTCAAACGTCACCCTGTCTGACATCTGAATTACACTAGCCAAGTGCAGATCGATACTGTTTAGCGGACAGTCAGTGCCATTTATAAAAGAAATATAGAAAACTAACCTCACTGCAAACCAGATGATCATTGGGGGAGATTAGGTCGAAGGTCATTTGATTTTCAACAACGGTGAGACCCTAAAATAAAGCATATCATTGTTTTCATTCCAAGCACAACATTTTGAGAACTTTAAATTTGGTGGTCAACCAGATTTAGAAGATTGCCGTCACACATCACCAGCAAAATGGACATTGATATGTGACTTACTTAATGGTTCTATACTCATCCCATGGTCTAAACTTGCCATGATAGTCCCAAGACTGTGTTTGTGATGAATATTTCACTACCAAGTTAATAGGCTCTACCATTTTACTAATTAAATATGAATTAATGGCTCCAGTGATGGTGAGAGAGAGCAAGGGTCAAGGGAGGTCGTGTTTTCTCCTGTCACCACAGCAACTCTAAGTGAGTGTCAAACTTAAAATTATTACAATCAATAACATCGCTTTAGAAATACAAAGTGGTATAAACTGATGAAGAGAGAGTGTCACAGTAGAGCTGTTGCCTGCATCTGCACAGCTGATTGCTTTTGTGATTAGCCTGTGTTCCGTTTGTATGAAATTAATGAAATGCTTTAGACATCTTGAGTGAAAAGGCAGCTTGTGACCTGGCAAGAACTCATTCAAAAAGCAGGAAGCTTCCAGTAATTGCTCAGTACTGCACTGAGACAGTAACAGAAAAGTGGAGTGATGCAATTAAAACTTCATTGAAGGCGATTAGAGAGCAGATTTCCTTAACTACATTTCACACTGTGTGGCAAATAAATACACTTTGTTAATACATGTAATGGTTGCAACCAACATTACATAATTAACCTGTCAATTAGGTTTTTTTTATTACAAGATTAATTGTTTTGTCTATGGAAGTCCATGTAGTCTATTAGTCCTTTAGTCTACACAATGGTAAATACAGACACATGACCACAAAAGGCTACAAGAAGCAAATTATGTCTTGAAATTGGTCATTTTTTCGATTAAAAACCCCAAATGTATTCAAATAACAGTGATAGAGAGAAAAACAGCAGAAATTGAAACCAGCGAAAGTGTAGGCCTACTCCTACGTAATTCATCACTTATAGTATAAGTACTTACACGTGTAATCATATAATTTCATGTCAGTTGACACTTTTATTTTATCACTTACAAAATATGTGTACACCTGCAGGACACATATTGTGGCTCCTGTGTATTATGGTTATTCATGGCATGTATTTGAAACACTACATAGTGTAGTATACTATAACAGTCCAAGTGTAGATCACTTTTGTCATTATACAGTGCCATGGAATAACTGCTGTTGCCAAATTGGGACAGGTAGACATTTGGCATCTACAGTCCCATTAGAAACTATATCATTAATATAGAAGCATCAAGGTTACCTTGTTGACAATAAATTCTGTAGGACGCTTCCAGGAGTGCACTTTCAAAGATGGAGGCAGGGAAATTTTTCCCTCAGGATCTTCATAAAATGGCTGCAGACAAAACCAAACAAAGTTGATGTGAAATACAGAAACACAATGAACAAAAGTCAAAATTAATATCAGTTGTAAAGTGGATTTGAAACAAATTTCGCAATAAACTTTACAGTATCCGTTGCTGATAGCAAATTAATAAATAATCTGTTAGAGTTTCAATTATTTTATATTCCAGATTTACCAGATTTAAAGCCCCCTTGTTCGCCTTTCCATCTTCAGCTCCTTTACTTGAATCCCACTTCTCCTTGCTGACTTCTGCATCATTCCACTCAGGCCAGATGCTGAATCTGGATCTCCGCACAACTCCTAGGCTCTCAGATGAAGTGCCTACTAGGGACGCCGCTCTGGAATGATGACACATAGCTATTAACTTCAGCTATTCATTTATTATTGGCTTCCCTTTTATCAATATTTACCAGCAAAAATTGCCAGTTTAGTACCAGTCTAGAGTAAAACCACAAATCACTGTTTACCCTCTCATAGTGAAAGTGATATTAGCCCACAATGCTGGCTGTTTACCTTATGAAACTGCTTATGATGGTCACAGACTGGATAATTTACACATTTTCACACATGCCATATATGATGTACATCTCTTCTTAAGTGGCTACTAGGCCTCTGGCTTAGGCTACAGCAACAGATAGATACATACTGTAGATAGTGCGTATTAAAGCATGATGTTCTGTCACTGTACAATGAGCAAGCGTCCTGAATGCTAGCTAGCCTATTTTGATGATACGTAGCTAATGCTAACGTTAATTCTATCTACAGCTGACCTTAATTAACGCTAACTGCCAGCATTAACCAAACTCACTCTGTCTGTCGGTCGGATAAAGAGACTTTACTGGAGACTTTCTTTGGTTGTGCCTTGGACATTGCATTTGGTGTGTTAAATCTGAAAGTAGAGTGACCAAGGACCGAAGAAGTCAGGTAGCCTGCCGGAGGTTTGTTTTGTTTGGTTACGTCTCTGTTTTTGAAAGTTTACGCGTTGCTAAGCAATGGAGCTTTAACGTGGGCGGGGTCTGGAGCTGTTGCATCACTTGTTACCAGGGTAAGGGATGGACAGATTTCCCTTTACAAGAAATCTATTTACGGAAAGTTACTTCAGAGTAACTCAGTAGTAAAATTAAGAATCTGCCCTTATTGCCCTATATAACTGTTAAAACATTAGAAACACCTTTTAATAGGCAAATATAGCCCCAAATTGTGCTGCAGAGTTCAATCCCTTTCTCGGACCATCTTGATAAAGTGTTACAGTAATGACATCACAAAGACTGCAATTTCCTGAAGGTCATGGTATTGAATTGTCTGGTATTGCCTCAAGTCTATCACCATGTGACGCACGGCTCATTGAAACCATAGGAATACACAGAAATACACTCCGAGATAAAAAGCAATACATTATATTCTGTCAAGGTTCCAAGTTTCTCTGAAATGCTTGCTTTAGGGAAGTACTATGGGTTACTGTATTGGCTTGAATGAGAGCTGCTGTAATGCTTGCACACAACACAACTGGCATGCCTCCATTGCATTCCTGCTCTGCAAACAATTAAGTGTGTGGAGGATAAAAAGCTGTAGTGTTGAGAGCAGTGTCTGATGACTATCACAGTTTCATGAGTGGAGTCACATGTTACTGTCTCTCTCTCACACACACACGCACAGCTTGAATCCTAGTTTTCACATTTACAGCTTTATCCATAGTCCTTTGTGCTGAGTTTGTTCCGAGGGAAATTTAACACAATACGTCAAATATTGGTTACACATTGATACATTTTGTAAGTCATTTGCTAGATTATGTAGAATCTAGACGTAAACTTTTTGTAAGTGAAATCTTGTGTGAGTATTGATCTTATCACTGGCCATTAATCTGTGCTTTTGATTAGCTTGAATAATATTTAATCCTGCTTTCAAAGATAAATTGCAGCTCGATGATTCTTCAAGTGCAGTCAAAGTGATGTCTATTCCAAGAGTTCTGCTATAGCATACCAATACTAACTTGCCGCCATTTTAGAGCCACGTCCCAAGAATTTACAATAACCTGTGCCAAGCATTATTGCTTGTACAGTATGCTAATAAGAAATGTGTATAATCCCAGCTCAGCTGGCTGGATCCAAGATGTCTACGTGCCAGTAAAAACCAATGAAATTTTATAATCTGATTTAGAAATTTTTGGGGGCTCAATGGACCATAAAATCTAAACAAGGAAAGTGAATGTTTATACTGTATTTGAGCAAAATACTGTGCTTTAAGTATATGGTGCAGACTTCATTTATTCATTCACATGGTTTGTCTATCAGCAGTGTATACGATTGAATGAATTATGAATGATCTGTAGCATGTTGGGCAACACCAACCTTGCCCCAGTGTTTTGTTAAAACATATATAAATACAATGAAAAACACATTAAATTAATTCAGTATATACATTTAATCAGTCTAATCACAAGTAGACAACACAAATCTGTTAAAATGTTTATTCTATTCTGGTGTTATAGATTTTAAGTATTTTCACATGTTAACTCAATTTCAACTCCATGTAAAAAAGAAATCCTTCATATTTCATCTAAACACTTGAACAAATTACCATCATCTATGAACAAGAGTGTGGTCCTCTGTCGGATTGTGTTTTTATGACATGTCACCGGTATAATGCATCACCCAACACATTATAAAAAAAATGCATACTGTAAATCCCATCTATAGTTTGAGATCAGCGGAAAAACAAAAATATTTCTCAGTTTCTCATATTGTACTGTTTAAGATTTTTCTTCTGGAATGCTGTATTGTCCGTCTGTGTCCATGTAAATGTTTGAGTGAAACAACAAAGTGTTCCCCTCGAATTAATACCAAAAAAAACTGCATTATGGCACATTATTTCTGTGAAAATATGGCATAAAGACAACAATTCACGACAGTAATATGAGATACGATAACACTTTTATAATGCTTAAATTGTTTGCTTACTTTTTACACAGTAGTCTAAAGAACAGCTGGAAACGCAAACATGAGTGTGCTGTAAAATACATAGTTTAAGGGGCACCATCTATGTTAACTTAAGAAATACTTGACAAACACTGAACAATGAAGTCTCATGTTTTACAGATACATGCTGAATGACAAGGATACTGAAAGAGACTCGACCAAAGTGGCAGAAATTTAGAGGCTACAAGTTGCTTTCTAGTTTGCGTTTCTCAACTTTCTGCTTAGTTTGCACCCCTTCTCAGACGTGGCATAGTCCAGGGCTTCAGAGGCTGTCAGGCAACAGGGGGAGCAGCAGGGTTCAAGTGTAGAGGGCTGGGTGGGGTTCAAAGTTGGTAGTGGAATACACAATCAGGGAAATATGCGGTGAAACAAACACAAAATAATAAAGATCCTGTGGTTTAGAAGTGGCGTATAAAGAGCCTAGCAGAATCAGTGACAACATTAAGATAAAATTGGGCTTCTATTCTGGCCTGGGGAAAGCTACAATGACAAAGTTGGATGTGCAGGTCAAATGTGCATCAATGCAGGGAGAAGATCCTGGAGCTTTGAAGATCCAAAAATTCATATTCCTCAGAGAGGCTGCAGCAGAGGCTGAGAGCCACAGGCTAGGTGAACGGGTTGGACCCTGCCAAAGGGAGGCGGATGGCTAATGTGAATGGACTGAGTGTTAGCAGCAGCCTGACTTGCTCTCAGCAGCCACAGTCTCCTGGTCCAGTTTGATCCGGTCTCCGTTGCTTTCCTCATATGGCAAACCTTTGTCGTTAGCCAAGATATTCTCCACCAGGAAACGTGCTGCCTCGTCCACGTTGATGTTGTCCTAGGAAAAGGTCAAAGCATTATGTCAGAGTGGTGATAAGGCATTTGTATCAAAACGTATTATACATTTACACCTTAGTGACAATGCAGACACTAGTCCTCCCTGCTTTGTCTTGCCCGTCCCTGCTTCTATGCTGCATTCTACGTTCAGTAGGAGGAAGCACCAGGCCTTTAAGCTTCTTTTCAGAATTGCTTCGGAAATCCACTAAACCCTTTTTATATGATCCAGTCTGTTAAAGCAACAGCTGGGAGACAGAGACGGTTTCCAGAGAGCCAATCTGAGGCCAGCAGAGGCAAGGTAAAAACCACCATTAGCTTCTGTCCTTCACACTGAGGCCACAAGCTGTCATCCCGTGGGTTGAAGAGGTAATGAATATTAATAGCCTCTCTCCACGCTCAAAAGCAACAGAGATGTTTACAAAGAGGTCCCATCAAACACAGGTTAAGTGTTTTTGTAACTGAGGAATATTTAAAGATTGCTTGAGTTGCAAAAGTCAAGAAAAAGAAATGAAAATCTAATTGCTTATTATTTAGTAAATAACAAATCTGGCAAGAAGCAACGCAGTATATTATTAACCCAACAGCACTTTTAAAAACTGTGTCATCATTAACTGTTAGTGCATGTGAATACAATCACATGATTATATTAGTATTGTCTACGCCCCTTTTAAACAGATTGTTAAATGAGTAGAGGGCGTGCACCAATCATAACCAGACAAACATCCTAATTAGAGATTAGTCGTTGACTATTTCATAGCAAAGGTTGATTAGGACAAGAGAAAATAAACAGCCCCTCAATATTTGACCTGCCTCAGCCCCAACAAGTCAACAATACTGTGACATAACCAACTCATCTCTCATCGTGATTGTGTCTTACTCTCTTGTACGACCTTTTGGAAAGTAGTAGTAGAAACAGAAAGTTTGGCAATCCTTGACAGAATTCCAATCACAGGTTGTTGTAGGTGGAGTTTAATACCAGCATGACTGGCACACAAAACAACAACACTTCATTACACTCACAGAAAGGAAATGACCAGAAAGGCTTTGCGCGCACACACACACACACACACACACAAGACACAGCATGTGACACAGCTGCAGGGCCTACGGTTATCTGTAATGAGTTAATAAAATCTACTCTGGCTGCCAAAAGTCAACAAAGCATTGCTAAACATGGAAGTATAAAAGATGGTTAAAATGTAGAAGTGTGTGATTGCTAGCATCTTTTAGCTTACTGACATGTAAAAGTCAATAAGAAACAGGGAAGTGAGGCGAAACACAGGACTGAGCTTTCCCTGGAGTCTCAAAGTTAAGGAGATGAACATTTGATTTGCTGTGAATCAAGCACTCGTCAGACACAACTGCATCTTTCAAAAGGAAGTAACAACTGGCAGTCTTTAGCTTGTGTCAGTCTTGTGCGCTCACACAATTACCTGCTGAACACTCAGATATTATAGCATCCAGAGGCTGCACTTCAGACAAAACAAGCTTTACAGTGTTTACAAAAACTGCTGAGTGAGTGTTTAACAAAATGCACTTAATACATGTAACTATTTCACAATCGCCACAGTGTAACCAGTGTGATTACACCATTCAGAAGGGGCCGGCGTCCCCGCAGGATAACTTCTCAGAATTTCCTGTCTGCCATGTGAAGTGAAGAAGCCATTCAGCATTATGACAAAATGTTTTATCACATCTGATCTGCCACAAACACAAGTCACGTTCATGCGTAAAATAAGATTTGAGGCCATTACTAGTCATGTTTGGACCATGACTCAAGAAGCTTTAAAGGAAATAAGTATCCCCATGATACAAGATATTTCAGCCAGCATTAATATCACTTCCAACTTTGGTAATTTCATGCTGCAGAACCCTATCTCAAAGTGTAGAGGAACCAGAAATAAAACAAAGGAACAGAGAGAAAACATTTTAAAAAGAAGCTTGTTTAACACATAGATAGGAATGTATAAATCTGTTTTATGCGTACTGTATGTGCGACTAATAAATTCTCCAAGTATTGATCGCTCACCTTAGCTGAGGTTTCAAACCAGCCCAGAAAGCCAGTCTCTTTGCAGAAATTGTCCATTAGGGTTGTGTTGTTGGAGCTCTCTTTCTTCTGGTCGCATTTATTGGCAAGCAGCACTGAGGGGATGGGGGTGCCATTAGCCAGCTTTACCTTGCTGTCCAGGTCATGCTTCCACTTAGACACTGCCTCAAACGTGGAGCCCCTTGTCACGTCGAACACCACGAATGCCCCCACGGCCTCTTTGTAATACACTCGCGTCATGTTCCCAAATCGTTCCTGACCTGGAAGATAGAAAGAAAACTTTGTGGAATATTTGCCTTTTTACAAAGCAAGCAAAACGCTAGATGAGTAATAGGGTTTGCGAAAGATTAAAAACATGTGGATGTGATGAATCTTTCAAAAGCAGATGCGATTAAACATCTGAACTAAAATACCAAAATGCAGAATATTAAGGATGAAACCGAAAGTCTAGCCCTGATCTCGGTTGCAGACACATTGAGGATTTCATTCTCATTTCTTTCTCCATTTAAATGGAGGATAGAGACGGATCTTATTCGACCTACTTTTCCTCCACAGAGAATGGCAGAAGTAATCTGCCTTAATAATAAGCCCATTCTCTGTAGTCATTCCCTGGGAAAATCGGAGATGATATTCCAAAAAAGGCAAAGCGAGGGGAATTACCAGCAGGATATGGCGTGTCACGATCAATCTGAGAAGGCCTCTTCTTAAATGTAACTGGACCATTTCTAGATTTTGTTTTATACTGCTCTTAAATCTACCGATAGTAATTACATGACAGGTTAATCAGCCAGTTAAGAGAATGTCATCCATATTCTTCTGCTAAACACAGATGCAATAAATAGACTATTTGATGTATTTTATATAGGTTAGCTGTATTTCTTCATTTTTGTGTTGTATTTGCACTGCAATTGGGTTTTTAGATTCGACCACATCATGGAAAAATGACGACAAGTAGATTTCAGGTTTGATAAACAATATTCATAATAAACTCAAATTTCCATGGAAACGTCCATATGTAGTTAGCAAATTTAAAACGAAACCTTAAAGAGGAAACAGCCTCTTGAGGTGAGAGGATCATTCCAGGAACAGCGCTCCAACATATCTTCAAGTCTGCCCGCATCACTTCACCTTAGCATAAGAGTGCACTGAGGCATACAGTGCACTACCTCATTGGAGGGGGAAGTGAAACTATGAACTGCAGTTCAACGGGAGAAAGGTATTTCTGCTGACACACACACACACACACACACACACACACACACACACACCTATCTGATCCAAAGATCCTTGGCCGTCTCCATTTTATCTTTTTATCTCTTTAACATCCCTTTACTTTTGTACAGCACCCGTATTTTTTGCTAGGCATGGTAAACTGCAACAGTGACTGGTGGAGCCTCCAACTTTCGCCACTTGGGACGTAATATTTTTGGTTAGTGGTTTTCCTTGGAGGTAAAACATATCCCAAGTAGGAGGTTGGCAACATTCTACATATTTCTTACTGTCAACAAATCCAATGAAAAGACCAAAACCAACAGTGTGTTAATCCATCTCTCAATACTTTCAAACTTCCCCAGCCTGTATGTTGCTCTTAATACTTATCAGTTGGATTCATTCATTGTTGGTTGTGGTCTTTTCATGGGATTTGTTCACCAGACGTATCCTGTAATAGCCACTGTGGCCACACGTTTGTTGGTTACCAAGTCAGTTGGTAACTGATTGCTCACTCTTTTACTGGATGCTCAGACGGTTAGATGTGTTGATGCTGCCTGCATCTAGAGGAATTTAGTACAAGCACAAACAGGCTAAAGCTGTGATCATAAAATGTGAGTTAGACTTAGTCTGGGTTGCAAATGCAGAGTGAAAACATTTTCAGACAGACCGTTGTGGAGAATCTTAAAAATAATGAATTATGTTGATGCCTATGGTTAAAAAAAAATCATATAAGAACTAGTTGCGCACACACACACACACACACAAGCTTGCATAAACCTCCTTAACATGGTTCCTGTTTTTGAGCTTTTGTATACCAGTATCAGTTATACTGCAACTCACCATCCTGAACATGAGCTTAACATGGTTAAATGTCTGTTAAACTACTGAGGTATATTCATGTGCATACTCAACTAACAGTATAACTAGAAATATAGGTCTCTTAGTTTTCTGATGTAAACAAACCTATAACGGCGCCCAAAGACATGTATAACTTAGTTATTACAATCATGTGTTTGGTTTTTTGCTTGGAGGACTATAATTTCTTAACATTGGATCACAGATTGTGCCTTAAAAAGCACCTGCTCATTTACCTTAATTTTAAGATTCAGTCTCTGCAATTATACAAGGCTTCCAATGACTTGAGGTAGCATTTGACGGATTTAGCACACATTTTTGCTACACCACTCCAATTTAAAAAAGCCTACAGGGCAAGTGTAATTGTACAGTGTATTAGACAGTTAACAGCCACTACCTGAGTTACAAAATAGAAAATGAACCAAGAAAAAGATTGAGGAACTGTGAGCACAGCTTCTCCCATCATACTTTCACTTTACTGTAGGTACTTACCCAACCACGCCAGCAACTGGAGTGGTGTGGCGCAGTGCGGGTGTGAGCGAGAGAGTGAATACACTGTGGGGCCCACAGGCCTGACGGTAATTGCTCATAATTGAGAGTCTAATTTTAGCTGATATAACCCCAGGTGAATTCACCAGAGACACGACACAGTGGGATAAAGAGCCGATAGACTGAAATAAGGCTTTCATTTCCAGGCCTTGTAGAGCTCATACATCCAGCAGAGTGGAGGTAGAGGCAGAAAATAGATAGAAATAACTGGCTTAATAATATCCAACGCACTATTTATTCTGTTGCAAGGTCTGATGGAGCCCAACATAATGTTCAGCCAGAAAGGAGTGGCTGAACAGTAATTGACCATGGGGACAAACTAAGACAAAAATGTCTTAAAAAGCTACTAAAGAACACATGGCAGGTTCAATCAGCTAAATGAAATCAACGTAATCTTGTCACCAAAGAACAGAGCAATAAGAACAGATGAGAAGACACACTACTATGTACTGGCTTTCACAACATCCAAAAATGCTGCTACGTTGAAAATATGGAGGAGCAATGGTACAATGGCTGAAAATGTCTTTCATGCCTGCTTACCTTGGACTAGGAACTGGTTTACATAAAGTGCACAAATTGTTTCCCAGCACTCATTGACTTGCCAAAAAATGCATGTCACTGTGTACTATATGCAGTCAGTATCTTAAACTCATACCTTCTGACTCATGACTTAACATAAAAGTTAATTAATGCTGAGAATCATCATTACTTTATTTTTTACTTTAGGAGCGGAGGACAACGCGTTTCATAAACAGCGAAGAGGCCATAACAGCGTGTCATTGTCTACATTCAACACTTCACTTGATTTTCTGACATTTTCAGTCCCGCTGGGGGTGTCAACCTCACTCTCCCCAGGAGGGAACTGGCTGGATGGAAAAGACTCATATGGGGTGATTATATCAATCAATACCACTGACTGAAGTAGCACACTTGCACGTACACACAAGCTCACACATACACATCTGGCTGTTGCAGGCTGTAATGAGTTATTTGAGGTATTGATAAGGTGCTGTGGTTCCACGCAGAAGTCACTGAGATTAAATGACAGAAAATCCCATGATGTGTGACCTTTCAAGTGTCATAAGTAAATCCTGAGAATCTTTCTGCTGCATTTACTAAACCCAGTCCTGTTGCTGAACAACACAATGGGCACTTTCTGCACTTCCCCTGATTTGCTTTGTTAAATAAAGAGGTACTTCACTCCTTGTTGAATGGTTTCAGTATGCATCATGTTATTGGTGGTTAAAGGATAAGGCTGGTGATATTCTACATTTTTGTAACTGTCAACAAATCCCATTTCGATACTTTGGGAACCCCTGGTGAAACTTTCTGCTACTGTCATTTGTTAAGTGAAGAAAAGATGACCTGATTCCCAAAAAGAATAACATTAAAGATTTCAACATTTTAAGCAAGATTACTTTTATTTTCATCTTTTACATTTTCAAAATAAGAAAAAAGGGAAAAGGGCCTGATGCAAAAGTCTGGGCACCCTGCATGTTCAGTACTTAGCAACACCCCCTTTGGCAATTATCACAGCTTGTAAACGTTTTTCGAAGCCAGCTAAGAGTCTTTCAATTCTTGTTCGGGGGATTTTCTTCCATTCTTCCTTCCAAAAGGCTTCTAGTTCTGTGAGATCCGTTGGCCATCTTGCGTGCACTGCTCTTTTGAGGTCTATTCACAGATTTTCGATGATGTTAAGGTCAGGGGACTGTGAGGGCCATGACAAAACCTTCAGCTTGCGGCTGTTGAGGTAGTCCATTGTGGATTTTAAGATCATTATCCTGTTGTAGAAGCCATCCTTTTTTCATCTTCAGCTTTTACAGATGGTGTGATGTTTGCAGGCATTTAATTGAATTCATTCTTCCAGTGAAATGTCCCCTGTGCCACTGGCTGCAACACAAGCCCAAAGCATGATCGATCCACCCTCGTGCTTAACAGTTGGAGAGGAGAAGAATCAGTCTTGTTTGGAATTTCTATTGCAAATTTGTGACGCTGTATTTTGTGGTGAGGACGCGGGAAAGGTTTCCTTCTGCCGACTCTTCCATGAAGGTCATATTTGTGCAGGTGTTGCAGCACAGTAGTACAGTGCAGAGTCTGCTGCATCTTCCTGAAGGTCTTTCGCAGTCAAACAGGGGTTTTGATATGCCTTTATAGCAATCAACCGAGCAGTTCTATCACAAAGTTTTCTTGGTCTTCCAGACCTCAACTTGACCTCCACCATTCCTGTTAACTGCCATTTCTTAATTACGTTACGAGCTGAGGAAACGGCTCCCTGAAAACGCTTTGCTATCTTCGTATAGCCTTCTCCTGCTTTGTGGGAATCAATTATTAAAATGTTCAGAGTGCTAAGGAGCTGCTTAGAGGACCCCATGGCTGCTGATTGTTGGGACAAGGTTTGAAAAGTTAGGGTATTAATAAAGCTTTGAAATGTGCTTCACTTGGCCTTTCCTAACGATGACTGTGAACAAGCCATAGCCCTAACACGCTGTAAAATTGTACAGAACAAAAATAATACACTAATCTTGCTAGAAAGCATGTTTCATTTTTAACTTTATGCCTTTTGGAGATCAGTTCATCTTCTACTCACTTAAGTATTCACAGTAACAGAAACTTTGACCAGGGGTGCCCAAACCTTTGGTTGTCTTTTTTTTTTTTGTCCGGCATACAGTCCAAATCCCAAACATATTCAGTTTACACTCATGCAGGACAAAGAAAAGCATGACATTCCTAATTTAAGAAGCTGGAACCAGCAATTATTTTTAATCAAATGACAATTTGTCAGCAGTTGCCAACTGATTTGCTGTTGATCTGTTAACCTTTGCATCTATATGGAATATCACCAGACTCACTTTATTTTTTGTATTGTATTTTTTTATGGTATATAACAGCCAAACATTCAATGAAGTCTAGTCCAGCTTTTACTCTGTAGATGTAGTTAATTAAAAGCATGTTTTTTCTTCACATCTTCACTCCAGGTTTCTGTTGCCTCCCTGCTCTAATTAGCAAGCTGTTTAGGTGGAGTAAGACAGAAGATGTTAGAGGTCAGGGACTTCTGTAATTCCACAGACAAGAGTCACTAAAGGTGATAGATTACTAAATGTTGATTTAATGCAAAAGAAATGTATGTCTTTTAAAATAGAAGGACAACTAAAACCATTACTGAGTGCCATATGCTGCTAACCCAATCAACATGAAACCCGGAAATGAAATGAGCTACATGAACAATGGAGTATTTACCCACTGAATGCCAGAGGAGTATGAGATTTCAGGAGAGAACAAAGACGTGTGCTGCTGCCTCAAATCTTCAACATGCCTACAAGCTAAAGAGAAATACGTCTGAATTGGTGTGTAAAGAGAGACAGTGAACTATTATGGAATTCCAAAGGCTTTAAGCAAGGATATTTCAGTTCAGTCTACCACACTGATGAGTACTGGTGCATGACCTCAAGTACAATCTGCAGTTACAGGACTACTTGATGTACAGCCACTGTATCATCTCCGTTTGTTGTGTGGGAGAAACAGAAAGAGAAAGTCTCATTATCCATAGCCCTAGCAACCCCAGTTTCCTCTACGGTCGTACATATTGCTACCCTGTGGGTGGGTTACCATAGAAACAGTCCAAGCCAGACATGGCAGTAGCAACAGCAGCAGTCTCCGTCTGTTGTTAGGAGGCAGCTGGCTGTGAAACTTCCTCACACATCCTCCCAACCACTAAAAAAAGCAAAGACAGCACAAGGTCCAGTCGTTAAAGCCTGTGCTGAAGGCTACCTTAACAGAGAGACTGTGAACAACACATGACTGGCACTTTCACATTCCACTGAGCAGCATGTGAGAAGTGACTTATTACAGCTTACGACGGCCTTTAGCACTGAACAGAATCTTGGTTTGAGGGAAAATCCCCAACCAACCTTTTAAGTGGTATTACCCTCGTTTCACCACACCTTCAACTCAAGGGTCGGTGGGGGCTGATCAACATAAAGCCTTGGCACAAGGTTGTAGGAATTTAGCTCAAAAATGACAATATTTGTTGTAGAATTATTACACATGACCCATTTAAACTATTTATTAACGTACTGATAGTCTTAAGATCCATAAAATATGTCCATAAAAAAAACGTATAATATAGAAAAGTCACCAATATGTGAGCAGTAAAACACTTTGTATTGTACATAATTACTACTAAGACTAACAACCAACAACATGCAAACGACCAGAGTGACCAAGAAAATCTTTTGCAAACTGGGATTAAGCACAGCGATGGAAACCACTGCATACATCCGGTTAATGTGCAGCCTCCTGCTCCTATAGTAATGTTTGGTCCTACAAGGTGCAGGCTTCTTTACACTACATGCCATGGTGGTAATCATCCTGTCCAGTGGCTTAGACGAATCAAAGATAGAGTAGTAATTCTGTGTGAAAAGGGGTGGAAAAGCTGTAAGCTTCACACTGTCTTCCATGGTGCATCCATCTTGCACAAGCTTCTAATTACCATCATTCCTCCCAGACTGTAATTATTATTAAGGTTGGTAAAAGACACAGCAACTCTGAAGTTGCTCTCAGTGTTGCCATGAAGATTATTCTTCCTTTTCTGCATAATTAAATGGCTTAATGGCTGGTCTTAATGACTTGGCAAATGTACCTCCAGCTTTCACACCCGCATTTTGTTACTTATTTTATCCTCCGAGCGTCCGCAGGTCTTGGTGTAGTTGTGAATAATGATGTTAAGTATCTGTGTCATCTAACTTTAAACATGTAAACGTTTTTTTTCACCCAATATGTGCAAGCGTGTGCCCTTGTCTGAATGGCCTATCGAAGTGTGTGTGTGTGTGTGTGTGTGTGTGTCAGTGTTTTATTTACCCTCGCGGATCCTCTGATCGAGTGCTGTCTGGTTGTGACAGGCAGACGGCCCTCCTTGGCACTCAGTCACAGATGCCCCTGCACACTGGGCTCATGCTGCCAGGGCCCAGGCAACAGCGGGGAGTGTAACCCACGATGCCAATCAGTCTGTGACAGACAGGCAAGTTGTTGTGACGACCCCCCCCCCCCAACTGTCTGCCCCCTTTCTGTCACTGCTGTAAGCGATGAAATAAAAACAGCAGTCTTCTAACCATCTGTCCTGATCTGTCTCAGCATATGAGGTTTGTTTGATTGAGGGAGAGGATGGACCTGTACAACCATGTCGGCATCCAAACGTATGAATAGAACATATCTAGAGGCTGGCTAAGTTATGGTCCTGTTTGTACAAAATTGTGTCTTTTTTTTTTTTTTTTTTTTTACTGTCCCTCCACTGCAAGAAAACATGTAGCCCGTGACAACAGCCAGTATGAACGTGAGAACCAGGTACAGCAAGCAGCAACTCTTTCAATGTACTGTGCAAGTTCTGACTTGAAAACATGTCTTTAATCAGATCTGCCCCACAGCAGCTGACTTTCCACGTAGAATCAAAATCTCACAGTCTACTCGGACAATAAAACATTTTACCACAGGGCAAGATGACGAGAAGCTATAACAAACACTTTTGGCCAAGGCTATGTGAACAGCATGTACCAGAAACAATTCCTGTTCTGTGGCGCATGCTAAATCACTTGCCCATGGTGATTTTCAACCATCATGAACATTTAAGGAAAACCTGTTTTTGTTTGGAATTCCCCCATCTCCATAATTGTTAGCTGCAGCCTTTTTGTATTATCTTATCTCCAACAGTGTAAACATATTCTGTACAGATGGAAAATCAGTGAGCCACACCCCTTACTTTGAATGCACCTTCTCAGGAAATTATAAACTCCTACTGATTCTCTGCACGTGTGAGATCATGATTGGTGTTGTTGACCGAACAAACTTTGCATTTGTGAGCTGTCGCACTTTCATGACTGCAATTCCAGCAATTCCACAAGCCCTGATGTCAGATGCCATGAAGATACTGCAGATCAAATATGAAGACGGAGGCTCATGGGACATCACAGACACCCCACACCTCACATCAAATGTAGCGAGCCCGCATCCATCGGCTTGGTCGAAGCTTTGAGACTTCATTTGCCTATTCGTTAGTCATTTTATGTGCCTGCTTCTCCTCTTTGCCCACTTCCCCTCTTTCACGGGGCCTTTCAAGCGTGTCATTCTCAGACTCCTCTCTTTTAGAGTTTGATATCATTTCTTTGTGCCTTGGAGATGACAAACAGTGACAGTTTGAGTAGAGCCGTCTGCATGCGGGTAACTTTTGTTTACACTGCTCTGATTTCTCTCGGCTTGCTTACCCAAGCTGCTGGAATGCACAGGTCGGTGTGTGTATAGCAGAGTTAGTTGAAATCCTTTCATAAATACAGAGGATCCCGCGGGACAGAGGACATTTGGAAGAATATTACAGTGACACTGCAATGTGAAAAGAGATAGGGGCCTGTAATGTCACTTAGTACATCCGTAAACACAGTTTGACTCCCTACAGAATATAATATTACGAGATTATTAGGGTGAGTTTGGTTGAGGGGGCGGCGCTCAGTCGGTAATAACAACGTGACCTACATTCCTCTGACAATTATGAGCTGCCGTGATCATAAAGTGGAAAAGACAAGCAGCAGACATGACCAACCGGTCTTTTCTGCCGGGAATTCCTCTCTTGCTTCTTTTATGTTCTGAATTTAAACGTCCGCATCCTGTTCCCGTGAACACTTCGACGTGCTGCGATGTACCTTTCGAGCGGGGCCACCTGTTGAAAGCGGAACTTGGCCCACAAGAGTTGAACTTTTGGCTCCGAACCATGGGATTCACATTAAAAAGTCAACGGGCGTTTCCCTTACCTGCGATGTCCCACAGCTGTAACCTGACCAGCGTTTTGCTGTCCCAGTTGATGACTTTAAGTGCAAAGTCGACCCCGATCGTCGCCCTGTAGTGCTGCGAGAAAAGCTGGTGCACGTAGCGTTTGATGAGGCTGGTTTTCCCGACGCCTAATTCCCCGATAACCAGCACTTTGAACAAGTACTCCTTACACTCGGACACCGAGCCCCCGGCCATGCTGACACTGACACTGACAACTTCTCTAAACTCAGACAGCTTCTCCTTTTTCCTGCGGTGGACTGGGCTGGTCGCAGGGCTGAGGGCCAGATACAACAGAAATTACATTTATCTGCCCCCTTTTTCTAATTCTCCTCTTCCTCCTCCTCCTCCTCCTCCTTCTCCTCCCTCTGCTGCCGCTCAGCAACCACCTGATAAGTCACAGGACCCGGAAATGTGAGGGGAATTTGATGCACGTTCAAGGTTCTTCGCGTTGTTGAAATACAGTCATTTGTAGTTCCCCCTTGAAACTCAAGTGTCTTAACCAGTAACTATCACCCGAACACTTTTTTTAAATGTGATTGTTCTTTTTCTTTCTTTGTTTTTTATAAAGAAACAAGTAGGGCTATCCATTGTGCTAAATTCAGACATGTTTTAAGACATACTTCATACTATCACAACAGCTTTTAATAATTATTTGTGTCTGATATGTTTGTTTCTTTAGAGAAACAAGTCAAATGAACTTGTTTTAACACAACTTTTCTTTCTCTCATAAAAAAAAAGTCAATTCAAACGTTTAACTACTGGACACGACATGTCTCCAACTTTACTGAGAAGTCAGTTGTTCTCATGTCACTTTGGAGGTTTCAAGTGTTCACATCAAACACGTGGAAGTTGAATACTGGGCCAGGATTGGCTCCAAACTATCCTGCTGGTACCTAGGTACCTACACTCTTAAATTCAGATTTAAGACGAGTTCAGAAATAAATTCGTCCTTCAGCCGTCCGCTGTCAAACTCTAAAGTAAAGGTGGACTTTAAACTTTATAACTTTGCTTCAGATGCCTTGAAAACCTTTAAGGGATCCCTGATTGCCCCCAAACTCTATTTTGGAAACATTGCATTTCACTAATATCAAGCAGACTTTTCAAGTTTTAGGACTTTTGCAGTCGAACCTAATGTCAACCCAGTTTTTCAGGCTATTGTAGGCAGTAATCAGTCTTCTTAATATAAATAATTTTTATTTTACAGCATTGTTCTGCTTGCCCAAAACATAAAGGCCTGTTTCATTCTAGATTTGACAGTGTTAAACAGGTGGCACCCTCGTATATTTTACATTGGTTAAAGTCATTTTACAACTTACATTATAATAGACTAAAAACATTTGGAAATACAATACAATTGCACCATGTACTGTATAGGCTTGTACTTTGAAATAATTTGCATTCTTATAGATAAAGATCTAAGAAACTTAACCTCAAGTAAACTACTTAAGTTTATAATGCTATAGATTGAAGCAAAATTGAAACATGTATAATCTCATTACAAGAAGCAACTAATCATTGGTTACTTTTACAAATGAATATTTTCAAGAGGATACAGTCGACTCAAGTTAGCTTAAAAGTTACCCAAAAACCAAACACACTGCTCCTTGACAAGTATTTGAGGACAGCTTCAAAATGTATAAACTCATTTTTTTCTGTTGACATTCTAAATATAGAAACATTTATCAGTATCACAAACATACCACCTGTGTGAAAAACAAGAGATGGCTTAACAGTATTACAAACTTTGAGAACTTGTACAAGTACTGTGTTTTTCCATTACAATGACACAGCAAACTCAGCAAACATGAAAAATATCAACACGGCATGGAAAGCAAAAGTAGTTCTTTTATCACGCCCTATGCTCCAAAAACCTGTTCTCAGGGTTGTGATTGATTGTAAACGGAATAAACAACATTGCCATCATCTACAATCACGCTAACCTGTATCAGCTACATCGTAAAAATCAAAAGCAGGGACGGAAGTTGATAACAACTTTGATTGGCACATTATATCCACATCATATATCATACAGCGCAAGTCTTCTCAGCAGAATCTCAGGTTCGTGATACTATTTTTGTGATGATGAGCACACCTCGCAACACATAAAGTAATATTCAACCAACTTACTGCACTTTACTTGTTAAGTTATCTCTTTGTAATATTTAAATCGAGGTCGAATGAGAGAAAGCTGAGGTGAAATTAATTGATGAGAAAAGGCAAAAAGCAGGTAGTTTTTCGACGCAGCTGCGACTGCTACACACATGAACAGACCTGTACGTGTGCTGCAGAGAGGAGCCGAGCTAATCAAATCTGGGAGGAAATGGACTTGAGCTATTGTAGTCCATAGAGCCTGTTTGGTCTCTGGCTGTATCTTACAGTCTGCACACACCTACACATAGAATTGTGTGTTTTTCTCATAGACCATCTAATTGCAATGCCACTATGACAACCACAGCCACATCCTTTATTATGTGTCTCAGTGTTGTTCAATTCATCAAAATTTGGCATGAGCGCCGACTAGTTCTGGCAATGTTCCCAGTTTTCCATTTTACAGAAAGGCTTTGTGCACTGACAGCCCTTCAGAAATGTAAGCACTCATGGATGATTCCTGCTGTTTTTCTACTTGTAGTTTTGATTAACCCCTTACTGACAAAAGCAGAGTAATTAATACAAGCAAGCAAATGACAGAGCAAAAAAGCGATGTTAAAAAATTGAAACGATAATAAAATGATGTTGTTGTACAGTATGTATCTGTATATGTTTGTGGGTGTGTGTGTGTGTGTGTTTGCGTGAATGTGGAAATGCATGTCTGTGGGACAGAAACTGTGTTAGCGCCTCACAGTGTTGAGGAGCTGTGTGCAAAGTCCTGGAGGATGTTTGAGGTGTAGACTGAGCTCGGGTGGCTACCGAGCATCAACTCCATGATGGGTGAGCCACTGATGGACTCCCCCGAACACACAGAGTCTCTGAAGGGAGAGGGGGGCGACAGAGCTAGGGATTCCTCCAGAATAGGCTTGTTCTCAGTAAAATCCTCGCCTTCCTCGTCCTCCCCCTCCTCCTCCTCCTCCTTGGCATCATAAATGTAGTTGTGTAAGAGGTCCAGTTCCTCATCTTCGGGCCCCTCCTCTTCGAACGACCCCTCGTGTGAGGCCAAAGGAAGCTGCGAGGGGGTCAAGCTCAAAGGCTCGTTGGTAGGGATTGCCTCCCTGGCGGTGTAGTCACTCAGTGCAGGGATATGGGAGCTGTGTGTGTCCACCACAGCCCCCTGCAAGTGATCTGCAGTGCAGCCCTTCAAATGAGAGGGCAAATAAGAAGCAGGCTTATCTAAATTAGACTCCAGCACTTGCATCTGTCCTGAGCAAGTCGGAGTCCAGCGGGGGCGCTGCGTATCGCCCTCGTCGTCCTCCTCCACCAGGTTGTATAGAGGCTTAGCGCATCGCGGTTCTTGGGGGAGATGGGGGTCTGTGCCAAGGTTGCAGGTAGAGCGCTCACAACTGTGGGGGTCGGGGGTGTTAGTTAGGGGCCTGATGACCGCCGTCTGATTCAAGCCGGCTTCCTGTTTCCTCACATGCACAGACAGTCTGTGCCACACATTCCCCCCCCTCGGAGGGTGTCTTGCACCTGATTCAGACCATGACACAGACTTGCCATTAGAACTATGAACGAGATAAAGACCCAAGTTACTATCACAGGAATCCGGGACGTGGTTGCAACAGAGCAGCAACATAACACAACAGAGCAGCAGCATTTCAACATTTCTGATGCATGTTAAAATACTTTTTAACCACATGACTTGACATTAACAGCTTTGCTAAGGGGTTCACTTATGAGCTCTAAAGGGCATTACATTTATCAACTGTGGCACTTTACAGACAGTGATTCATAATGTGCTGCAGACAGCATTATGATCTTCATATTGCTTCAAACATTGAGCTTACGGAATTAAGAGCCATCCAGCTCATTTCCTCCTGTCTTAACTATTTGCTTATAAAGTTAAAATGGGACGCATGCATTTGGAATAAGTGTTTAAGTTGGAGCCTGAACTGGCCTAAAGACGACACAGAGTTTAGTGCAGAATGAGCTAGGACTGGCTCTAATGTGATTAGCTAGGGAGGTGGGGATGGGAGGGGCGTTCATGCTGAGGAAAGTTAAATGTGAGGTTAATTCAGGATAAACCATAAGCAGCAGGGTGGCAGATCTCCTTCTTGGAGGGCTGCAGTGTCAAAATCATGTTTTGCCATTGCCAGCTCAGGAGTGACAGGATCATAGCGCAGGTGATTCTTTGAATTTATCAGATACTTTAACCCGCCAGGTAGGTTTTGTTGTTGAATACAAAAACGATTCAACAAACTCAAGGGTTACTTACTATACTTTTTCCTTTATTTTACTCATAAAAAACAATTCAAGGCAATAACTAAATAGATTTAATAGAAGGTTTCCACACAACCTTCCACAACTTTGTTGTGGACTCTGCATAGGGCAAATGTGTGGGGGAAATGATGGATTATAGACTTTTAGGCCAGACTCACAGATTATCTTTATCATCAATTTATGATCATCTGGCTGGCGTGTCTCTACATTTCTCCCCTGGTTGTAGATAATAACAAAATATATCACTGTCTCAGTTGACAGTGCCGCTCTCCAGGAAGAGAGTTTAATGACCCCCATGCTAAGACATTTGCCAGCCTCAACACTTGGCAGACAGTGTGTGCTGCTCAGTTAAAGGGTTAGAAGATTGAAAGGCTGCATAACAAGGGTGAGAGACAACAAGTAAACATTTTGGGATCACTCGAATATTCTGCCCCACTCCTTACTTTAGATACCTGTCCACGTGCTACTGCTGTGGATCTCAAAAACGTTATATGCAAATCTTATATCTAGTTTAAATGTGAGAGAGCTATACTTTAATAACCACTGACATATTAGCATGGCCTGTTAGCTTTAAATCAATGACAGCAAATGTCCCGCTTAGAGTCTTCTATTCATTTTAGCTTAATTTCATTGATAATATTTCATTCTCAGGGGGATGTGCCACACAGTATAAATCAGTGTTCACTGCTTACTGTTTCTAAATCAGTCAGATTACATAGATTGGGGTGCTGGAAAGTTCAAATTGGACCATTAACATCATGTATAAACACTCAAATATTCTTGTGATATTATTACAAAGTAAGCACCTGCATGCTACTTGCAAATAAGTGAAATATTATTTTGAAAATGCCAAAAGATCATTTTTAGACAATTCACTGCACCATTTGAGTGTTTAGGCACCTTGTTATTTTGTCTCTAGCCAGTCACCCCAGGAAACAACTCAGAATCTAGAAAGATGAACAACGTGAAAGGTCACTCACTTGGTATTGCCAGATACGGGCTTCTTCCGGCGGAACATATTGAGGAAGCTGTTGCTGCCGCATTGAGCCGACTTTCCATCTCCAACGTGCATTCGCACCACATCGGATGTGGTGAAGGCGCTTCGGACGTTTCTCTCTGGTTTGGCAATGATAATGTACATCTTAGGTGTGAACATGCACCCCAGTGCCACTGTTACACTCAGGCTGACAGAGAAGGATGTGGTTATGATCTTGTAGTTTGAGCCGAAATAGATGGGCACAAAGGCCAACCAGATGATACAGGTAGTGTACATTGTGAAGGCAATATATTTAGCCTCGTTAAAATTGGCCGGGACGTTCCGCGTCTTGAAGGCATAGTAAGTGCAGCTCATGATTAGCAGGCCGTTGTAGCCCAGTGGTGCCACCATGCCTACGTTGCTGGTATTACAGATGAGGTAGACCTCACGTATGCTCGGGTAGGACTTGATGGGCTCAGGAGGCTCCAGAATGATGAGTGTGATTTCCAGAGTTAGTTGCACACTGATCAGCATAAAGGCGATAACCACCTGGGCCCAGGCACTCATGAAACGGGGCTTCCTGGTGCAGATCTTCTTCTTGCTGCCTGCCAGAATGCGGGCAATGCGGTTAGTTTTGGTCACAAGAGCAGAGTAGCACATGGCAGATGAAAGGCCCACCAGGAGCCGCTGCAAGTAGCAGGAGGCCACTGTAGGATGGGCGATTAAGGTGAATGGACAGATGTAGCCCATGAAGATGCCTGCCAAAATGATATAACAGAGTTCTCTGCTGGAGGACTTAACCACAGGCGTATCACGATACTGGATGAACACAAAGGTGACAAAGGAGGTGATCAGGATGCCCACGCAGGAGAAAACCACTGCCACTATGGATTCCACATCTGCCCAGTCAAGATACTTCAGAGGCAGGGGTTGGCAGCCTGGAAAGAGCAGAGGAGATTCTGGTTAAACTACATTCTAGTGAATGAAAGGTACATTAAAACAGGTGAAAAGAACCACTGAGCAGACGGTAGAGATGTGGGAGAGAGGAGAGCAACACAGATTTGGAGACACAAGGGAAGTCAGGTGTGTTGCAGAGATCAGAGTCTTCCAAGAGCCAAGAGGGCCTATAATTGCTAAAGAACTCATTTGCATGTGTCATCACACACACCCCAAAGCTCCAATTCTGTCAGATTTCTCTCATTTTCATGTTATCCCAAATATGTATGTGCAGTCAGATACGTGGGTATGTGTGTCAACCCTGTCAAGATGCACTAGTTGCATACTTGTCATCCAACACGCAGAGGAAATTTGTAGAGCTTAATGGGAGAAAACTGACATCCCTAGACTTCCCCAGCTTAACACTCTATAAATTACATGCTGCTGCTAATAGCATTATAGTCACCGCCATCACAAGGACGGCTATGCACGGAGAAACTCCAATATGTCAAATCATATCTGAAAAATTTAAATAACCTAACTTGTCGCCGCAGGAAGCTTGGATATTTTCAACACAATCTGTGAAAGGTACTAATGTGAATAAGAAGGTGTGAACCAGTTGTTACACTGAGGTATTATTTAAAAGCACTTGAAAAAAGCGCAGCAAGCTACACTTGAGGGGAAAGTGTTTGAAGCGCACTGCACTGAACTGTTGCTTGTTTTCTTTTGACCACCCACCCAGTTTAGCTTACCGAGGCATCAGCCACACCGCATGCAAATGGACAAGGGTGGCAAAGATGAAATGCATTTATCTGTATCTGTTCGTACACAATCCTCAAATCCCTCCGTCTACTAAAACCTGTGCTGTCATATCTAAGCTCTGGGAAGACCTTTCAATAATTGAAAAACAAAGCTCACTCTTCTGCTGTAGGCAAAATCTTCTCTGGGCAAATTTAACTTTAGAAAAAAGCACCATGATGAAATTATGTTAACAAATAAAGATATTTGCAAAACATCCTGCCCTAAATGAGAAAATCTGTTATTTTAAGGACAGTACAACCTCACTCTATGAATAGGATACCAACCCTCTCTATTATAATTATACAGATAGGGACATGTAATGAGAGTGAAGGGAGAATTTCTTCCTCGACAGACTGCTGAAATGTATCCCCAAGCCTCTCATGGCAGTCATAGGATTTTACACCTGGGAACTGAGAGCTTCTCTCAACTCTATAAATCGCTGTCAAAACAACCACTGGGTCACAACAAGGCAAAGAGCAGGGAGGAGGGAAGTGAGCAGGGTCACTGTTGGGGAGAGTAGTGTGGGGGTTGAGAGACAAGAGAGCAGGGTCAGAGGACCTGGATGATGAAAAGCATCAGCAAAAGGAGGTGTCAGGGTGTGAAGTATGACCAGGCTTATTGGGGGAGGATGATTTTTGAAAGCATAAAATAGTCTAGGAGAAAGGGTTTGTGCTGTTTCAGTGAGATTAGTGTTAGAAGATATAAATGCCCTGACAAGAGAGCAGGCAAAAGGTAGGTTAGCTAGCAAATACATGAAATGTGTGAAATAATGAGTGTGGGTTGATGGGGGGTTGGGAATAGAGAGTGGGGATGAACACTGTTCATTAAAACAAAAGTAGATCGGCTCAGACTGTCGGGTATAGTCTCTCCTACCTTCCAGGTCATCATTGGGCCACCATCCCAGCTCACATGCCTTGCAGGTAAACTCATCCTGGACGTACTCATTGTCCTTGCATGTGGTGCAGATCCAACAGCAGCTCACCTCGCCCTTCCTAATCACCTGCAAGCAGAGAGGCCAGACATCAACGATGAGGGGTCACAGACATTTTAATAACCAGTCACAACACTAATCAAATCATGACAAGAAGCACATCACACCCAAAGCAACCTAAATAAGTAATCTGCATCAAGGGGATATCAAAGACGAGGATACGTTAATTTTTTTTTCTTGAGCCCCAGACATGCTGTTTATAAAACAAGGCCAGCTGATTTTACATTCTGCTCCCAGAGATGCTGTTACCAGCAGTGTGATATGTAAAGCAGGGTGATAAGTGGGGCAGGAAACAAAGCAGATAGAGAGGGAAGCGTGAGCAGCCAGGAGAGAGGATGCACCCTCCCTCAGGGCGACTTAGTGTATAGATGGAATGAAAACAATCGGTTCCAGATGAAGCAAATCTGGCCGTTTCTTCAAACTGGGCTCAATATCAGTTTTTATTATTTACTGTCCCAAATTGATCTTCTTGTCAGCCAGCTAGGACATTATTTGTTCACCTTGTGCAAACTTAAACTTTGTGTGTGATATAATTTAGACAGATTAGACTTGAAATCTCAGAATTGTCAGAAGCACAAGGATTTTCTTTTATTACTCACAACCTTTTTCAGTCATGTTAAATTAGACTAAGAAACATGTGCTTGTAAATTCTTTTCTCCTTCATGAAGCATTTTACATAATACTTAATTGATGAAGCAGGATCCCAAAATGTAGGACAGAGTAACATCCCAAAAGTTTACTTGTCAGCTGAGGATATGTTGGATGATTACCAAAGAGAACAAATGGGAAACGTCACAATTCCTAGCAAGAATGGTGCATTCTGTCCAAGCGGTGACATAGTTACCAGTAAAAAAAAAGTCATTTGAGCGCACAGGGGAAATATCAACTCTGTCTTAACTGATTGCACTTTCTGTGCTTATTTTTAGCCATGCTAGTGGTTCTAGTGATCTAGGGATGGCGATGTCGGTTGGTCAGGTTGGATGGATTGCCATCAAATTAGAAAATACATTCATGGTTCCCACATGATGTATTCTAATGACTTTGATTATCTCTTGACTTTTTTTCTATCACCATCGGACATTTTTTGGTTCCAAGTGACATTTCTAGACAACTTTTGGATGGATTGCAAAGACATGTACAGATATTCGTGTACCTCTCAAGATTATTTGAAATAATTTCTCTGTTTTTTTTAACAGGTAAAGTTTGACATTTTGGGAAATACACTTATTCGCTTTCTTGCCGAGAGTTAGATGAGAAGACAACAAAAAGCTACTGCTAGCAGCTGGCTAACTACTCTTAGCATTAAATCTGGAAACAGGGGAAAACAGCTAGTCTGGCTCTGTCTGACACTAACCAGCACCTCTAAAGCTAAATTAACACATTATATCTTGTAATTTTGCACGGTGTTGAATTAACACTTAGAAATAACACTTAGATCGTTTTGGATAATCCCCCCACACACAGCAAATTCTCCACTGTTAATGACTATTGATTTTTCAGACACACTGGTGGAGTTAATTTAAAGAATAAAGAATTATATCTAAGGAGGGTTTGAATCCCCACCTTGATCTGTCCTTTGGAGCAGGGATCACTGCAGACGGAGCGGACCATGTCGCTGCTGTTCAACCACAGCTTGTTGTCGTCGATGCTTAAGATGCCCTCATGCCAGGAGCCCACATTTATGTAGTCATAGCGACCATCTACCGTATCACCCACATTCTGTAGATTCATGATGTCGTACCTGAACAGACAGAGGACAGAGAACCATAATGAGCATGAACCAGTTCATTAAGTGAGAAAGGAGAAAATAAGACTAGATGGAGGAGAGATATAGAGGGAGGGGAGAAGAAGAGAGTGACAGGTAATTTAATGATAACAACTCAACAGCTTGGTAAACATCTTTTTCTTATCCGAAGTCACTTAAACAGCATACAACCCTGTTAATGTGACCTCAAGAGCTCATGCCAGTGCACAGTGCGACTTCATTTTTATACTGAACCAGGATGTGCTCCTTGTGACCTCTAGCTGATGGAGGAATGACACGGCTGTGTTTTCTGACTGTCAAATGCTGTCTGTTGGACTGAAGAGAGATGAAAGTGGCTGCCATAGCAGACAATCCACTGAATCTGTTCCAGTCCAAACTAATTACATCCTTTCGTGCTCAAGATTGTTGCATATGTGCGTGCATGTGCACCCATGCTAATGAGTAGGAGAGATGGAAGAAATTCACAGATTATAACCATGTTGATGATATGCCTTTTTCCACATTGTTACCACCCTCCTCATCCTCTTACCTTCCTGGGGTGTCCCCGTTTTCATCGAAATAAATCTCCTCTCCTGAGACTCCTCTGAAGGACGTCTTTAGCAGGTAGTCCAGCAGCTTGCTGCCATCAATAGGGTCCATGGCCTCACAGAGCCCCGGCTGCTTTGGGCACAACTCCTCGTGCATATCATGGAGGCCATGAGCCATGGCATAGATGGCATTGATGACAAAGCCCATTTTACTATCTTGAACATAATTTTCATGCAGACTCTCATTTCCTGTTAGAGGGGAAAAAAGAGGGCATCAGAAGGATGGAAGAATTTTGAATCACAGTTGAAAAAGATATTCTTGTTTGTTTGGTGTTTGTGTAACTACACTGTAGGAACTCAAAAAGAGATCTGTTTCCACAATGCATGATGAAATTTGAAGCAGACATATTGCAAATAAGAACCCTCTTTTGCAGCAAAATATATTAGCATACAGTAAATCATAACATGTTGTCAAAAAGCTCAAAAGGTAACAGAACCACCATTGTCCCAAAAGTGTGAAGGTTAACTTGTACTTCACAGTCAGCCAGCTAAATGCACTGCCCCACAGTCAAACCTTAATGTTTTGGAGGATGGGGCATTTTAAATGAAAGTACAAAATGTTACATTTTTTGCATTCTTGTATGAAGATATTTCTTCTGATGTATAAGACTGAATACACATTTCTCTTTCCCTCGTTAGACAGTGCATTTAAAATATTGCTATTAAGTGTCTTTGACATCAACATGCACATATAATATAAAAGAAAAGGTGTAACCTATCTCAACACAGCAACATTTTCATTATCAGATGTTTCAGCAGTGAGCCATTCCTTTGTGCAGTTTTTGTGTAAAAGGGTGAAAATGGCCATTTTCTCTTTTTTTAATCCTCATACAAAATAAACAAACCCAGTGCTCCACATCAGAGTTTGAGTGATGCAGTCCTCACTCTGGCCGAGAGCCTAAGACTGCCAGGATCAAGACATCTCACTATTTGACTAAATTGAAGTTTTAAGACATTGTAGAGAGTGTTAAAGAAAGCATCAGCCAAACTCTTCCTGTCTTGAAGGATTCAAATGCTTACAGAGTGCAGGAGGAACTGTGATAAATGTCATCACCTTAGTAGTGGCCAGGAAAATGCACTTACCACCTTGAAGGTCTTTAGAATAAAAGAGGTATGTAAAAGTGTGATACAGAGAAAAAAAAATGACTGTACTGCTCAGAGACAGTAACAGTCATCACAAGCCACTAATTGATTATATTTATCAGTTCATTAAAGGCATGCTGAGCAATTCATTTTAATGTCATTTTGATTGCTGTGTTCATTTTATTACTTTTCTCGTTTGTTTTTTAATTGTATTTCTTGGGAGTCATTTTAAATTGTGTTAATTTTGTGTTAACCGCAAGATGAAATAGAGGATGACGCTTGAGAGAAATTCACCAGAATCGCTTCCTATTTATATCCTATTAAAAAAATGATTTCCATGTAATCACCCACCGGTGCAGACTTTCTTGTAGTTCTTGTTCTCCTGTGGGTGACCTGGCAGGCGACACTGGAAACGGTACTGCCAGAACTCAGAGAACCAAGGGTTCCTGGTGTTGGTGTCCAGACGCAGCTTCAGGTAATAGTCATCAAAGGTCTTGACTACTTCTGACTGCAGCTTCATGGTGATTCCTCCCTCGGCTTCCTGCTCATAACCCTCCACAACCTCGTAACGGTCTGCCCATCCATCACTGCCAGAGCAAGACAGAAAAAGGTAGAGGTTATGACATAACAATTGCAGGGGGAACGGTAAAATATTATTAAAAAGTAAGAATAAAACATTGTCATAATTTAGAGTGAGAGGCACTGCTAGACAGTAATGATACTGATAGTCTTTTATATTGGATTGTTGTACAAGATCATTTAAACTGCTGATGCAGATTGACATGTCCATAAAACTAATGATGTTTACAAAGAAAAGAAAATGAATTTCAGTAATGCAGCTTCAATTTAAAGCATAGGTTCTCGTTTTCATTCATGATTTTCTGTCTTTTCTTAGCTGTGTTCAGTACATGTACGAACAAATCTTTAACACCAAATGCTCAAACTGAATGGACTATACTGAATCATCGTCACTGCCCTAATCTTCAGGGCTTTTAGCAGTGCAGCTCCCCTCAATGGTGACCAAAAGCACTGTTGTCAGCTAAGCCTTTAGTTCCTTATAACTCAATTGCAAATAGTCAGCTGTTGAGCTATTAACCGTGTGATTGGATAAGTCTTGTTTTGAACTGAACTGCTTGTACCAGCAACCAACTGGATGTACAATTGAAGTCAAACAGTCAAAATTGGCTGATCGTTGCCACTGTACAGTGGCGCATTCACTGTTTGATGTGATGAATTACATTTGAATGGTTATGTGATTGCTTAGCTTACATAAAAAGTGCAATTACAGCAGTAACATAGCGTAAAAGGTAATATTGAAGTAGAGCAGCTGTGAGCTTAATCTCATGTTTTGTGTACCTCTATTCATATGGAGACTGATGGGAAAGATCCAATCACGGCAAACACAGTGACAGAACAAGCCCAAACTCTAGGTCATGTGTTGTTTTTATTTAAATAATGAGCTTCCCCTACAAGTAGGTAGACTGTAGCCTCCACTCTTGTACGATCTTAAATTAGCGGGGCAGCACTGGTTGGAGGCTCGTCTCAGTTCCACTGCAGCAATCCTCAATTTAAGAGGAAATCTCAACAACAGTGCTTCAACTGTAATTGTAGGCTTTACACAATCCCCTCAGCTTGCTTGTTTGTTTGCTTGTGTAACCGTTTGTGCTGGAATATCTACTCTAACAAGCTAATTTGGACACGCAGCTGGCCAGTGAGCTCTAAGAAAAATAGAAAACACCAGTGAAGGGGACACTGAAAAACAAATTAACAGATAAACAGCTCTGTTCTGAGCTCAGCTCTTTCTCTAAATCTTAGCCAGTGTGGGTTCACAGTGGTATTTCACGTTGTCTCTCTTTATCTTTAATGTGCAGCGCTTCAGGCTAGTGCCCTGAAATACCTGTGGTATTGACAGCTACACACCAATTAGGTATGACTCACCATGGAACCAATTACTTCGCACACATGGGATGTTCTGGGTGATGGATAAGGAGTGTTCGTGTGCATATGTGTGCAGGTCAAAGTTTTGACCTTTATGTCAACAATTACCGTCAGTCAAAAAAAAGGAGACATTCAATCATATTCGTGAGAATGTAAGAAGGAAACTATAAAACCAATGTGATTGAGCTAGTATATCCCTTCTCAAGCCAGTATGGAAGTGATCCTGAAAATATCGTGTTGTCTCTCTACCAGCAATCTGAAGGTAAGAAAATTGCCCCCTCTGCCTTAAAAATGTACTTAATATACAACTCACTTACCAGTGTCAAAGACCATGTAGACACCATGAGGTGGAAATTTAATTGATAACACTGGCTATGCTTTACAATTGTCTTACTGTCAGCTAATTCCATGACAATACCGAACCCAACAATGCTTTACTCTGTTCCTTCATACTTATTATTATTTACCCACCGTGTCTGTGACACTTTGCACAAAACCCATAGGTTCTTACTGGAGAGGTAAATGAGAATCTTTAAAAACAGGTCACAAATATAAAACAAAAGGAAAAATAATTTCCTACAACACCTGGGCACTGTAGATCTACGCAAACGTTACTTAAACAAGAGCAAATAGTTGTTGTTTGTTGGGGACTATTTTCAGCCGTGGATGAATACACATTTCACTAATGAGAATGTGTAGCACCAGAATGATGTTTTAGGGATTGACTCAAATAAACTACAGTGCACATGTTCATGGTAATGAAAGAACATGTCACCCAGTGCAACAGTTACATCAATGGCACTGATGAATAACCTATATCAGGCTCTGACTACACAGGCAATACTTTATAATAGGATCAATTCATCATCAGTTTTGGTCTTTTCAGGAAATTTGTCGACAATAAAAAAGTAAATATCATATTGCCAGCCTAATAGTTTAAATTATATTTTTTAATTATTTAGAAAAAAAAACTTTGTGACTATGTACTTTTTATACTATTGATATACTCTGATACTATTGATATACAATGCTTAATGTCAGTGGGTGAAGAATGTTCACGTTCTGGACACTTGAGAGTCACCTGCAATACAGCAGTGCATTCCACTACTGCAACCCATGCAAATTCAAAAATGGTTAACACATTTATTTTTATTTGATAAAGACTGGGCTTTACATTTGATATCAATGTGCAGATGTGTAGATGTGTATTGTAATACAGTAAATAAGCTGACAAAAGTGTGCTTAGAAAGCATGACTGTCTGTAACAAATACTGTTAAAGAATTAGTGTTGGGAAATGGTGGACAAAACTAGGGCAGTATGGTGTACATCACAACATAACTTATGTCTTATCCTTATATTTGGGTAAGGATGTCTGCCTGTTTGCTGTATTTGTGCTGTATATTTAAAAAGATCAACTCCGCTGAGTTATCCTCTTCACCTTCTAATTGAGTTTACAGTCAGACACACATGAAGTTCATTAGTCCCAGTCACATTTCCTTCATTCACTCCATGTGAATACTGTCTCTGTCCCTCCCTCTGTCTTTCAGTACATGCACTGTAGTACCAATAAAGACACACACCACCTTATAGATTTATGTGCATGCATCTGTTTATCATAAGCACACCTTACCTGACAGGGTAACTGCATTTAATATTGTCTATTCAATACAATTCAGTGTTTAACATATCTGTTGTAACAGTGTCAAACAGGTTTTTAGATAAAGGGGGGGTGCTCTTCAACACTCTACATGAATAATGCACGAGGCATTGAAGACATGCTTGACTGTTTCTCACAGTAGAGTTTGTGATGAAGTAAAATTACATTCTCCTCGCTCTCCTCTCTCAGGATCCCACTGTCTGTCAGAACTCCAAACAGCTCATCAAAACTCTCGGGCCATCGGAGGAACGCCTAACAGGACAAAATCTGATTTAATGCCACCTCAATGTTCCGCGGCTTCACACTGCATATTGGAAGGCCCATTATTACATAACCTGAGTCAGATCTACCGGAGGAACACCTGTTTAAGCAGATTAAGTAGTCAACGCTGTTCAAGTATGTTATTAGCTTTGCAGTTGTTACACAAGACAGAATGGAGGTCTGTGAAATTAAATAAAGCATAACATATGATGATTTTAAAATGATGTTTTTAATTAGTTTTAACTTAAAAAGGTTGAGATACATACTGAATACCGGTTACTTTTGACAACGATTCCAAAATAAAGAAAAGTATCACAAATACAAACACTATCTCTTTAAGTTTGTATGGTTGATCCAACAACCATCATACCTAAAATACAAAATAGGACATGTGTCATTGCCCTCTGACATATGAGCATTTATATTTAATTGCCAGTGTTTTCAAAAATGAACCATGTGACCATTACAAAAGCTAATTATATGACCTTATTTTGATCTGCCATCTCTATGGTTAAAGCCAACCAAAAAAGTGAAACCAACTTTGGCTGCTGTTAGGAATTGAACTGTGAACCATGGTGTCAATTTATAGAAACCTAATGTGTAAATCAAACATGTGCATAAATTGTTAAAGAATAAGAACAAGAAAGCATCAATAAAATGCCCCTGCGAATAAAGGGTAGAAGAAGAACATTCAATAACCAGGCCCTATTTCACCCAAAACTTGTAACACACAAGCTGCAATTTGCAACTTCAGACCATTTCATCTCACACTTGGCCTCACTTATGACCCATGAACAGGCGAGAGCCCGTTACTTGCAAATATCTCTGAAATTTGTGAACCAAATTGAACTTCTCTTTTACCCTCAATATTCCAAATACATTTAATCAATCACTGAATTTAGTATTTATCTCTACAAGTAAAGTTAGCAACATGCTATTGCTTTGATGCCATATGCTTAATAATGACACATGTGTAATTTGATGATTTACTGAGACTTGATGATGTGTGGAATTGTTTCAGGGAGCACAGCATGTCAACAGCTGGATAATTTATAGAGTAGTATACAACAGCGACTGAGACTGAGAGCTCCCCCGACTCTCCCGGATGATCTAGTTTTAGTTTGATAGCACATTTGTATATTTATGAAGCCATGAATTAATTGGCAGGGCAGAGATTTAATCACATGCGCTGTTTCCCCTGGAGGATGAATGGGAAGTTACTTTAAAAAGAGGAAGCGGAGGATAGGGGAGTCAAGAGTTTCCTAATTGCTCTATGCGAGTGTTAAAATAAAAGTTCAGGTAGTTAATGGAAAAACTTTTAATCTGTCTTTCATTCGTCGACCACTAGAATGTCAACCGGTCTAATTAAGAGAATAACATTATTCTTAAAAGTAGAATCATGCTTTAGGTTTTTGATCTTTGTGTAAAACACACAAACACACACGTCTCTCTTTCTCTTTTTACTCATTGTCTTTCTATCTCATTTCCACTGGTGTAAGAAGTTCCCAAGTATTTACATTCAAGGAACAGTAAATAATTGTAGCAGCAATATGTGCTCAAGTATTTAAAGTGCTCATATTGCACATTGGCTCTTTCAGACTTCTTATTGTTATTAGACAGATTCTGTGCTATTTACATTTATCTGACTCTTATTAGCTTCAAATATATATGGGCTATTTGAAAGTGAAGAAATATTTGTAATAATGAATATATAGTAAGTAGAGTTAATGTTTTCCTAGAAAATGTCCAAATGTTACATAATGGATTGTGTGAGAATTTGCAAGTTGTCAAATATGGCAGCTAATTTCAGAACAGTAGTCCAACTATCCTGTGAAATCTGTGAGGTTTTGGGAGTATGTGGCAGCAACTATTGGCAAATTACAACATCTTAAAAACAAGTAAATGTAACAGGCCATATTTGCAACAACAAAGTAGCTTTTACTTAGGTTTTACTTCAACGGTCAAAACCTAGAATGTGAATAGTTTACATACATGTAGTGGAGTTGAGTAGAAGCATAAATAAGCATACATTGAAAATACTATACTAAACTGCAATACTTAAGTATATGTAGCTAGTAGTTAAGTAGCTGTTTTCCACCACTGCTCTCCTTAACTTCACACAACAGATGCTCTTAGTGGTATTTTTTGTTTTATGTTCTACATGTATCTCTATGCTGATCCCACAACATTCTTAATTAATACAAAACTGCTCTGGCAATGGAAGAAATATTCATACAGTGGTTGCTCTCCTCAGCTGAACACTAATGCTCCATCTCCAAAACTCTCAGTCTCCCCTCCGTGCCTTTATCTCTCTCTGCCTACTCTCCCATTCTCCTCCATTTCTCTTATTTCTGTGACTCTGTGGAGTTAAAAAGGAGTGGTGGTGGCTTGTTAGCTAGCTGGCGGAAGCAGCAGGACTCTTTTGAGGTGACACAGAGGACCCTGGGTGAGCCAGGGAGCCTTTAAAAGCCCATCCAAGCTGCTTTTACTTATTCATCATGCCCCAGTTTGAGTTGGCAGATCAGTCTCCTCTACAGTGACAGGGAACACTGCTGGGAGAAAATCCTTTTTGCTTTTTACTACCAAGAGACATCAGTTCACTACTAAACCCCATGACAAATTTTTGAGAATCCAGTGTCAGCAGTGGCAGTGACTGATGGATGACAAGATCTTATTATCATTTGGTCAATGTAATGCAAAATCATTACATAAGGTTGGGTCAAACACTGCTGCTCAAGGCCTCCTACATTTTTAAAAATCCATTTTCCTTTTTGGCATTTTGGTTCATTATTGCAACAACTACAAGATACATTTAAGTTTCATCACCACTTGACAACAAATATGTCTTTTAAATAATTATTTAGTCTATAAAATGTAAGACAAATGCACACTGAATTTGGCAGCCTACCAAAAAATGTAATGAACATTTTGTGCGATCTTTGTATGTTCTGCACATTTTTGCACCATTTTTATTCAGTTAGACATGTGTAAATGTTCTAATTAGTGCCTATCCTTTTCCTTTGTATGCTGCTGTACCCATCGTTATATCACATTATGTAATATTACTAAAACCACAAAATAATGTCTTCCAATTGCTTGTTTTGTCCGACCAAAACCTAAAACTTGAGGTTGTTCAATTTACAATAAAAGAAAAAAAAACATTTTAGAGGCTGAAACAGGAGAATGTTTGGGATTTTTTCATGAAAAAGGACTAAACCGATTAATCAGTTCATTTTCTATAAATTTGTATTGTTTTAGCGCTATTCTGTTGTTGCAGATCTGGACCAATTTTCTGTGTTTGTGGTTCAAAACTGTTGTCACCATTCTCTTTGTGCACACATGCTTTATCCATACACTTTGGTCAAATGTAAGCTCTTTGTACGAAGAAAGCAGTTCAGCTTCTGCAAATCAAAACGTGACAACTATGTCCAGATGCAAAGCCAGGGTGCTATTTTTGATCACTCCAATGTCATTCACCATCCCCTCGCACAAGGGAACACAAGGCATCAAGTGGAAAGAGAGAGATGTCCTTGACAATGTGTGGCTGCTTTCAATTAACATCAGAGGTGTGTTATAAATATTCAGATGCAGCTCATTGTGCTCCCTTGCTCAGTGGAACACAAACAAATGCAATCACGAATCCTGATTCAACTTGTATGTACTTTCCTGAGCCACATGTGTGTTCGAGTAACGCAAGTAGGGCTCCATTACTGAATGAACGTCGACAGTGGGTCCTTATCTTATAATAACAATATTTGTTGCTGTTGTTGCTGGCAGCAATTTTTCAGATGTCAGCCATATTTTCCGAAAAGGGACTATTGTGTTAGGAAGCCTGCTGACAGACTGAATGACAGATCTGCAGTGAGATCACACCAACTCTGTCATGAGCCCAAACAAAGTCTCCATGGTGACTGTAGCACAAGCAATAGCAATATTCATATTTAGCTTGATTTCTGCGTGGTGTGCCCCAGTGAACTCGCTAAACTTACATGTCGGTGGTTTTACCGCAGAGGGTCAAAAGGACAGAATCATGTCGCACACAGAGAAGAAAGTAAAGATGGAGGCTCTCGACATCTCTCCTCCTCTGCTATTTTGTCTCTGTCCCAGCCCATCCCTCCTCCGCTCTCCACACACTCTCTCTTGCTCACGGATTCCTTACATTCATAACTAATGTATCAGTCGCGATTGTGCTCTAACGGGAAGCCTAACAAAAGAAAGATGTTTCTGGAGAGTGAGCCTAGCAAGAGAGCACAGAACATTGTTGGTCGTGGGGGCTCATGCCTCACACAGCTCAAGATAATTCTGAAAAAGGTAGAGGTGAATTGTAGATGATCAGAAAAACCTGTAAGTTGAGACTGTGTTTAACTTATATATTTTTTTAATAATATCCATTGAATTACTTATTGTAAATTATTTTCTTTTTTTCATTTTAAAGTTCCTTGATCTTAACAGTTTTCATAAATCTGAAAATATTTTATAACATTTGATTCAGAAAAATGGATCATGGATGGATTAGAATCAAAAATTCAGTCTTAACCCATTGTACATCTACAATTCTGGATGAGAAAGATACTCATTTATTTTGGTGTTATTGCCAATGCTGTTGCCAGAGATAAGGTCTCATTTTGCTCATGCCTCGCTATTTGCCAAATTACGCGCAAGAAGTCAATAGGCAGAATTCCACATCCTCTGCACTCTCCTTCCTGAGATGGGTAGGAGATGAAAGCCTTACAGATGAATGTGTTGCGCCACAACTCGTCTCTCACTCTCTCTGGTGCCCTAAACGTTTCATTTATTCAAGTTCAGAGCAAAACCTGAGTCGTCTTGTTACAAAGAAATCGAATAGGACAGCCAAATGCAGAAATGCATGTGACACACACAATATGGGTCCACAGCTTTCTTTGTGCCTCATTGCAGTACCAAAAGACACAGTCAGACCCTGCTAATGACTAGTGCCAAGCCATTACAGAAGCAGAACACCCACATTCCTGTATCAGTGTCCATTTTGTTAGGAATAAAATAAAAAAACAAGAATCAAGCATTCAAAATGGGACCCAGACCAAAACTGTGTGTGTAAGACAGGGGCAGAAATGAGCGTTACACGTGGAAAAGCAGCTTATGCAGATGATGTTTAGTAATAACAGTATTCAAGGAGCATTAGAGGGAGAGAGAGAACGAATGCTGCTAATTGCGAGAGAACAAGCAGGCGAGTAGGTGGGTTCACTCAATGCTGCCATTCAGAAACTGGGCTTGGTGCTGGGAAACATGCAGAGAGGGAATGATAGCAAAATACCCTGTACAGCAGATGAATATCTAGCTTTCAAATCTGCGGGGGAAAAAAACGATTTCATGGCAATTTCTTTGTATAACTGAGTAGGTGGAAATTCAGTCAAGATTCAGAGATTTACTGTAATACTTTAACTGCAAGAGAGTTTAATGGTGTATGCCTCAGGGAAACTTTGGCTAAAATCACACACACTGCCAGATATTTTCATGGATTCTACTTATTCCTGTCAGCTCACAGACATATTCAATCACAATCCCAATTTACAACCATTTACTTATTTGAATGCTCTTATATAAAACAATCTAGCATGCCTCTCTGTGCTGCAGCAGTAAGAGTGTGTGTCACCTTCACTTTTGTTTTTCAGTTGGTGTGACCTTGGGACCTGAAAGAATTTCACACTTTTCGTGTGGCATTTCTGCAGAAAATCTGTGCAATCTGTTGAGTGCTTCATCTTTCTTCCAAAGGTCACAGCTGCAATTTACAAACATAAAAAGATTGGTAAATTTTTGTTTTACATGCAGCTGGGTTTGGTGTACTTCAAAACACAAATGTCAAATAAGCCACATGTTCAGCTGTATTGAATTACAGGTGTCTGTGTGTCTCTCCTGTTTTGTTTCAAAACCAACACTGACTGAGTGACGCCACGTTGTTAAAATATTAAGGTGAGGCGGACTCACTTTTGCCCAAATCCAACATTTTTCCTGTTGCAGTGATTTACAGAATAGATATGGTGCATATTGAACCGTTGGCAAATTGTGAGGGAGAGAACTTCTTAACTGAAAAATGACTTTACTCTAGACTTCCATTTGTGATTACTGTGTCTACTTTGCATCACATAGCTATTGCTGGGTACATTTTACTACTGTTAAATGTCTCTGTTATGTAATTAGTTATACAGTTAGTTGTAAAAGACAAATATATTGGTTTTATAAGCATGTTTCTAAAGTATAATACCTAACCTTTCAAGGGCCCAGTCTTGGTGTCTAGATTGTTTATATGTTTTTTTACAAAGAGCAAAATGGTTCTAGTGACGAGGTAAAAGTACCTGACAAACATAATCGATAAATGGAGCGACTGCTTCAACAAAAAAAACACGTTGGCTGCAGGCACTGGTCAAATGCTGGATGTGTAATAATATGGGCAGCCATCTCCTGGGAGTCATTGTGTGTATTGCTCGCTGTGGTCAAATAACAGGCAAGGAATATGTGGCCATCAAGTGCCCACACTGTTCCCACATGGTGTTCCTATAGTAAGATGAGTGGTTTTATTCTTTTTTTAAGATAAAATCAAACAACTATCACCCCAGTGAGGGATATAACATCCCTCTACCAACCATGCTTAGCTTTCCTTTTGCTGCCCATCCTCTCTCTGTCTCCACCTTCATCTCTCTTTGACTCTTTCAGTTTTTTTCTCTCATGGTTACACTCTCATGGTGGGTCTCCCCCTTAATCTGTGGACAGACCAGCAAGACTCCACTGTCAAATAATCCAAAGTCTGCTCCTACCTATCTTCAACCAACCGACTGCAGAATCGACTGACCCCATATCTGCTCACCAACCAGCTTCCAGATCAGTCACACCATAATTTCTGTTCTTACAAAATAACTAAGGTTATATTAATACATTTCCTGTGCTTCCTGCTATATTCTGTCTAAGCAGTATGTGCTTTTCATATAACAGAATTACTTCGAAATGTACTTGAACAAAACAAGAAGATGGACATCAATGTCTTCTTGATTGGAATGAAGTGGATAATCAATGTCGGGATATTTGTCTATATTTGAGTGCGGGAGTGTATGCATGGAATAAATGTTGTCTCTTTATGTGTGCCAATGTATGTGCAGCCGTAGTCGTAGACTAATGGAGGCAGCTGATTGGCAAAATCATGACTGACATCACACACAGAGAAGAGAAAAACAAGAGCCCCTCTGACTGACAATAGCCGAGCAGAGTGGATGTAAAGTGTTGAAGTGATGCAGAGTAGAGTCTGCAGGTCAGGGATAAAGTGGGTCGAGCACGCTGCCACACCTGGTCCTTGTCTGAAGAGCAGGTTAGCCGTGCAGCAAAAACAAAGGCTCTCAGATTCAAAACTCTCTGCATGTCTACTTATAGTTTATGTAGCCACTGCTGTATAGAGTTGTTGTCCACCTGTTCTATGGCGTATCTGTTCGGCTGAAACCTGCTTCTAAATGAAAAAATAATCTTTGAAAGGCACGACTGCAACATTGTCTGTCTGACTATAAAGAAACTTGGCCAGATAATGCGCACTGTTCCTGTTCCTTTTTTCTTTGTGCTGGCATGATGTTAGCCATGTTGATTTGAAAGCTGTATATGTTAATTTTATTGTTCTGCAAACAATGCCGATGAGAGCAGCAAAGGGAAACAGTTACAAACTTTTACAACACAGTAAAGTTGTATGTGATAAAAACAAATCAGCAAGCTGGAAGACGTTAAAACGCTTCATAGAGATGAGATGAACTGCACAGATGGATGATGCTTTAACAAACACGTAGTCATTTTATGCATTGTTAACATAAAAATATTGATTATAGCAGCTTAAAGGTCCAAAAAGACAGATGCAAATTTTCAACTTCTGTCCATTGTGCCATTTTTGTGTTACGTTACCAGTTTAAATACAATTAGCTTTTTGTTGACAACAGGCTTAAAGGATAATACATTTGCATTAATAAAAGAGAGAATGAGTAGCAAGTGCGTTAGATGTTCAGTGTAAGAACAACAGATTGGCCTGTCTGTACTCTTGTTGCTCTGGCACTTTGTTTCATTCACTCTTTGTTTGTCTTTATGCATCTTATATCTGTCCAGCTCTCTGTAGCTCCCACACACTTCATTCTTTAGAGGTGAAAGAATAAATTAAGAACGCAAGCTCCCGCTTTGATGAGTTAATACCTGTCTGCCAGCCTCATTCAGTTGTTCACTACATGCCAAGAAACACACACATGACTTTGTGTTTGTGTTGGCCCAGACATTCTCTGTAATTTTTACACATGGTCTCTCTATCTCCTTCTCTCTCTCTCTCTCTCTCTCTCACTCTCTCTGACCCAGAAGCATTTCTTCCGCCCATGGAGACTTTGAAAAAAGCTAAAAAAAGACCCACTTTCCCATCTCCTATGGAGGAAAGAGAAAAGAAGGGATATGGAAAGGAATGTAACCCTAGAGTGTCATTGTAATGGATAATTTAAAAGGCATGTTCTGATTCTGAAAAGAACGAGTGCCTTCCCCTGCCAAGAACTTAAATATGCCCGTATGCATTGAATAGGCTGGTAAGAGCAGCACTTGTCCTCTCTTTATTTCAACCACTGGGAGTTATTACAGGCAAAAGGAAAGACTTCTTCAAGGATAATGGCAATGACAAGAAAGACAATCCTCAGTGTTTGCCAGTAGATTATTTAGAAAATCGTATGTATGTGTGTCAGTACGTCCAAAGAAATAAGATAAGATGAAAAAAACTAATTGCCAGATTTGATCTAACGCAACAAGGTGTCCTAATTTACATGATTTAGATACTGTAGATATTCAACAAGACAATTTTAAGATTTCTTGAACGCTATTGGTTCATAGTGATGTTGGAAATATTTACAAACTGGTCACAAATATATAGTTTTTTTATTTTATTTTATTAAAGGCTTGATAATTTCCGTAAACACCTGGGCACTTTAGTTTTTTTGTAAATGTTGCTCAAACAGGTGCAAATAGCAAATGGAGCTCTATGGCACAGGGAATAAGATATGTCAAGCTTTAGCTACAGAGACAACACTTGTTACTAGGATCAATTTACTGTAGATGACAGCACATCTCATCAAGATATTTGTAACTACAAAAGAGAACAATAAAAATCGTACGGTGAGGTTTCTTTCTAAACACACCATTTTAACCTCACAAACAGCAAAACACAAAGGGAGAAATCCATTGAAGAGAAAAAGACAACAATCTTTTTATCAGCCTAGACACTCATCACACATAATGCAACACAACTTCTCTAGCTGTGTCAGTGAAATGTAATACTACCTTTACACATTATTTTGGAATTGTTTGTCTCCACTCACCCTTTTCTTTTAACTTTACTGTATTTCGTCTCCCAGATTCTTCCTCTTAGAAGAGGATGGTTCAGAGTTTGAGCTGCACTCATGCAGTGTTCAGCAAATCTCCAACGAATACTGCTAAGCTAGGCTAAAAGCATCTGTCATCCTTAGCTGTCTTATTAATGTCCTTCTCGTGTAACATACGGCTGACAACCGACCCACAACAAACCGGTGCCCAAAACCTCCTTCTCTCTGAAATGATGAGGGAAAGATATCGCATGAATGAACTAAAAAATTTGAATCAAGGATGCAATGGTTTTTACCGACAAGTGTGAATGTTCCTTTAAGGGCTATTTCATGGTGTAATGTGCTGCTGTAAGAGTGGGTGAGACAACTCTACTTGCCCTTTTCTAATGACTAAGATTACAGCTACAGTCAGTCGCTGTCACTCAGCACTGACTAACAGACAGAGAAAAAGAGGAAGGAGTAAAATGGAGTGAAAGAGTGAATATCCAGAGAGCAGGTGTAAGCAGAAAAAGGAGAGATTTTTACAATTCACGTTGATTCAGTATGGTCTCATGTCTATGGTCTAGATGTGTGTGTGCTTCTCTTTTATTGCTAAATGCAAAACCAATGCCACTGCCTGGTAAAAATCAAATAAGAGGTGTGAGAGTGGACTGGAGCCATTGTTTCCATCTCTAGTTTTGTGTCTGTGACAGAAATACCAATTATTCATTGCTGGAGAACATTTCTATTCAGTGCTACTGGTATGTGGTCTAATTCTTCTTGGTTGCCTTGGTGACATGCACATCAGGAAGACTGTGCAGAATCTCGCAGCCTTCCAGTCTGTTAACCGATGTCTTGCCATCAAGAGAGATGCTCTCAACTGTGAATCTAAAGGTAAGAGAAAAAAAAAAAACATCCATACCTGCCAATGAGGAGGAACTCCCCAAACACCCCCAGTCTCCTCATGGCCATCAGGAGACCTCGGACAGTCATGCCCTCGCAGAAACACACAACCACGCGAGCTTTAGGAAGACGCTCCCTTAGTTTCCTCAAAAGGCGATCGTAGTGCTTCTCCCCTGCATTACTGTAGATCTTATCCGAGTGAGCAATGCACAAGCCTTCCTGAGATGCCAGCTCCTTGAAAGCCTCCATACCACTCTCTCCATAGTTTCCTATAAGTGATGAAGAAAATAGACTTAGACTTATTAAACAATGAGGATTCAGCCATAAATCATTTTGTCATTAGAATGATTAAGCAAATCATTTCCTTGTGAAATGTCTTTTCACCATTTGGTAATCCCATTTCTTAAATTAGCCTTTGTGGATATGGATAGTACTCTGTCTGTAGCATTTTCACTAATTGTGAGTATAAAATATGGGGCATTATTCTCTGATTGTAAGTGACATAATCAATGTTTTAGTAATAAAGAATTACATGCCTTGTTACTTGCAAAGACATATGACATTATTAAATAGTACAAGTAATTGCTTTCAACCATACATTTGTAATTATTTCACTGATGAACAATTAATGTTGTGCTTAAAGCATCCCCTCCCAACCAGCAGTTGTTCAGTGCGTCATGTCCTGACTGAGCTGAAGCTCTGATCCTCTGATAATGAGTGTCAGAGAGTTTACTGGCTACTGATTGCAATCAAAGCCAGATTGTTGCAAGATAGACATCCTTGTTTAACTGCACACTACCAATCAAGAGCCCTGTAAAGCTGTTTGAGTCTAAATCTTCTATTTCCATTCGGACTGCAGTGCTTGACTAATGTGTCATAATCGGGATTGTTGTTAAAAGCCCAGGGCTCTTTAGCAGGAGAGCTGGATTACACAGACAATCCAATCACTTGTGCATACTTGAGCATGTGTGTGTGTGTGTGTGTGTGTTTGAATGTGCATGTTGTCAGAAGGAAATTGAGTCCCTATCAATTAAAATCTCAAAACATTTGTTGTGCAATTGCCTTAATGGGAGGCCTCGGGCCAGGTTCCTGAGGGCCTCCATGCCACTCTCTCCTTATATCGGTGATGAAGAACGGATATTTTGTGCATGGCATGGCTTTATACAGTAAGGAAGAAAGCAGATGAAATAGGCATGACAGTAATGCATTTACTCTGGCACACAATGGGCCCATGTGTTGGTTTTCCAATAGTCCTTTGATGATATTTTCAGTTGCCTCATTTCATTCTCCCACGGCTAAATGGAAATAATGATATCCAATTATTTTACTCTTTCCATCTAGGCTGTGAGACAGGTGGGTGGTGGTGCATTAGTTGACAGCCCATTTGACAATGACCACCGAAAAACTGCTTTGAGTATTCCTACCAGACTGATGATAATCGGGACAGGTAATTTATGCAATTTCACAGCCCTTGCCGTTGCTACGGGAACAAGCTGCATTTATAACTTGTCTAAGGTGGTGGTGATAGAACACTCATAAGCTTAAGCCAGTCGTGACCAGTATTTCAGAAGTAGATAGAACCAAAGATAGAGCCAATAAACAAAGGTGGATTTACATATGACTCCTCAGAAGTCAGGGTGAGGTCTGCATCCGACAAATTATAATGTGAAGTCTCAGTTATAAACAGTTATAGTCATTATAAGGATTAACATTTACAGACTGTCTACATGTAAAAGAAAAGAAAAACACAATTTAATTCCAATCAAAGCTTAGATGTTTGTACTGTAAACTGCTGTCTTACTTTTATCACTCACATTGTAGCCTATTGAGTAAATGATGTTGCTTTCGAAAATATTCATCCTTCCCCTGGCTGGTCTTTCATTACTCTTAAATTATGATTTCAGTCCCAGAGGATCCTGCAGTAGATATGCTGAAGGTCAGACATCTGACGCCACCTAGTTATGCCTCCAGGTACTACAGCTCCCTTACTCCAACACCTGACTATAACAGGACTTTTAAGATGTTTTACGCTTCCCGTGAGTCCACAGCTCCTCTGGGGGGATCCTGGGTCGTGTAGCCTGTCAGTCACAATTTGGGTGCGCATCACTGACTGTTTCACTACGGCTTTAATGAAAAGCTATGGATATAATACACTTATTATATTACACACAGTAATTACTCTGTCTACCCAACCCCTCTCTCCCTTTTGCCTCCTGTCTCCACCATAATACAATATTCTGGTACCTGGCTGAGCAAATTAGCTAAAGTTCTCAAAAAGAAAGGGTTTGAGATACAGAATACTATCATTAATATGGTTTCTGTGGAGATAGGACATTGATATTAATTGGCATGTATCTGGTGGAATTTGAAACAGTACTTTCATCATTTTTCGTCCAGGCCCCATCCTCCTGACGTAACTATGGAATTCATTTAACAGTAAATGTGTGTCTCTCTATCAAGCTCTAATCAATCTAATGACTATTGCAGTGATGCCATGGGTAATTAAAAACACCATAATGAATGTTCAGTATACTATAAACCTACTACCAGACAGCTAATGGGCATTTTCCTGTTAAAGAGGTCAATGATGGGGGGTCTCACCCTCAGTGTGCACCGCAGACACGTAGGTCCAGTTGTAACGCTTGACAATGTCCAGTATGGCCCGGGCCTGGAGGGTGTCTGAGGGCACGACCCTCAGGAAGTACTTGAACAGAGTCTTGTCACTCAAATCGATGCTGGTGGCAGAGTAAGCGATCTGCGGGATGTTGAAGAGCTGCAGAAGGTTCTGCACCTGAATGGCCACAGAGCTCGATCCCGGTCCGATCACTCCGGCGATGGGCTTCTTGGAGGGTGGAGGCTGGTGGGACGGGGTGCCGTCAATGCACCATTTGGACCCGTCCTTATCATCCCGGATGGAAATAAGGGAGTCCCGGATGAACTCGATGCTCTGCTCCAGGGCCACAGAGGAGTGCCAGCAGGAGTCCCGGATCTCACAGCCCAGGCTGATGTTGGGGAGCAGGTCCGGGTCAGCGTTGATCCGGTCCAGCGTGTGGAACATGGCCTCCACCCTTTGGATGCCATACTGCTCGCGGACGTCCCCGCACTTCCGCTCTGCCACCTTCTCCGCGGACGGCTGGTGGTGGACGGAGAACAGCGCGCCGATGATCACGTCTCCGTCCATGCGAGCCACGGAGCGGGACACGGCGCGAGGGACCACCGACCGCTCATAGATGCTGCTGCTGTGGGAGAGCACGAGGACGCGGAAGAAAAACGTGGGGAGACACAGGAGAGCGAAGGGACCCATCTTTACGCGTGTCATATTGTGCCACATCGCGCGAGCCGTGCCAACTGTGCTGGCATACTATCTGCTGTCTGTCAGTAAATCCACGTTTATCCCAGCGACCATGATCTGTGAGCACGACACCTGGGGCATATCCGCGCACACCTGCAGGGAAAAAAACAAGACAAACCGCTGTGACATGTAAGCTGGAAGAAACGAGGCCAGATGTGCTTAAGGTCTGTGTAGGAAGAGTTGACTGAGCACGCATGCTCCTTTCCCTCAACGCCCTGTTTTACATTCCTATACAACAGTCTTCATGCCTCTCTTATAGGATCTGGGTGCCTTTGAGCAAGGCACGTATCTCACACCCAGCTGGTCAACGGACAGTAGAGTGGCTGAACAGAACTGCTGTCCGCTTGGAGTTGCCCAACCGTGCAGCCGGAGCAGCCAGGTGCTTTACAATTCTCAGGCAGTCGTGTTTTATTACAAACAGCCAGGACTATGTGCCGGGAAAGACTGAAAGTAGTGTGCTCGCTGCCCATTGAAAAAAAATAATAATCAGACAGAATCCAGATTTCAGCACCGTGGACAGCGCGCTTTCCAAACACGTTACAAGGACGTCTCGCGGGCTGTTGCCCGGGCTCGTCGTCCTCTCACAGACACATTCTTTACAATTCGACTTTTGCTAGTTTCTAATAAAGCAGAGAAACTACAATCCTTCCACAGTCGACTCCTATTTAAATTCTACACGAGGGTGGATACAAGACACCCTACATTCTTCTCATACGTCGTGCGGCATCATGTGGCATCAGTTGATAATAACAAAACAAATACTAATAGTAAGAAAAAGAACACACAAACTAGGCGAATATCTTTCAGCAGGAAGAAACACACCATTGACTGTCTGTTCTCAATAGCCTCTGTTAGCCTTTATCTATCATGTCCACTGTGCTATTTCCACTGCACATGTTTTAAGATGCTTTTTCGGTGTCTATTGCATCAAAACTTACCTGAATCTTTGAGACATGTCGCGTGCCTCCGTCCGTCTTCTGCAGCGCGTGGTGTTGGGCAGTATCACTTGAGTCTCCCCCCCACCCCACCCCCCCCGCACCACTCCCCCTCTCTCTGTCTCTCTCTCTCTCCCTCAACTCGAAACGTGAACACGAAGATCCCCCCGCATCCATCGCATATTCCACAGTATTTACTGCACGTCTTTAAAACGTGTGTTATAAGAATAAGACCTGTTGTGTTTTATGAGAGCCAACAGGACGAAATCTGCTGTCACGTATACATTATTAATGCAGCATTTGTAGCTTCTGCGCAAGATGCGCTCGTTTTTTTAATTGCCATTAATGTTACCTCACGCACGGTATTTTGTCCAAACATAAGCATGCTTGGAAACGTTTGGTGTGAAAGCATAACCTATTAGATTATTAGATTAGATACACTGCCGTGTGTTTCCAGGTTAAAGGAAATGGGCGCTCCTGCGAACAGCCTATAGGAATTTTTCTACCTAAATTAGCTGTGTTAATCTGCGTGTGTGTGTGTGTGTGTAGAGGTTGTCCCATCATTACTATCCCATCATAAATATTTGTAGCTACTTCATATCCAGTCTGTTAATTATTCTGCTTCATTGAGAGAGCGAGACAGAAAGTGAGTCAGGTGTCAGGCGTTAATCACCATTTGAATTCTTGGACAGCTCACTAGAACTAAAGGGAGTTTATAGGATGTTGGACTGACAAGTGCTAAAAGCAGGTGCTGTGCTTCATGACTTACGGCCTATATCCAATATTTTTGCTCCTGGAGTTTACTTGAGGCCTCTGGTTTCACGCAGATCACGTGCAATATGTTTCCAGCACCATGGACAGCAGCCAACAGTTTGCATCGCGCCATCTAGCGTTTGTTTGAAGGTCATTGATGATATTTCAACTTAACGGAGGCCAATCATGGCTTCAAGTTCTGGCCAGCATTGTGGCATTATCTGGTGAAGGCTTGAGACAAACACGTTTTCATAAAATCATTTTGTTCATATCAGTGATTGCTTTTCTTATGGTGACCACTGTAGGATACTTTCACTGAACGGAACTTCTGAAACAACTGCGCCCCTCAGTGACCAAGACAGATGGCGAGTCTTAATGTAATGGTTTAACTTCACCCCGCGATTTTAGCCAAGCAAAAGATACCGCCCACTCCCGGGGGGCATGCAGTTTACGCGGTGGAGTCCTGTCGTGACTCACGCCAGGCGGTATAAATCACAAATAAACTTATAAAGGAGTTGCTATGACACTGCCCCTGCTGGTACCCGGGGCTTCGGGAGCGAGCATCTGATATTGAACCTGAATAAAAGTGACATGTTTGGAAGGAGAGACTACTTGGATGCTGCAGCCACACTTCAGGGCAAAGGGCGACGGCGGTTCTCGGTTTATTCGAGGACTGCAGTCTGCGTGGGTTGACCGCAGGGCTTTCCAGTAATGAAGGAGGCCAATTATTAATTGGATTATTGGTCAAGAGCGACCATTCTATGATTATCAATTAAATTAACTGTTAATGTACTGTTCATTTCCCATGTTTCCCCCCTTTCACTCATGTTGATGAAAAAATTGATGATCCAAAAAATGAATTTCTATTTCTTCAGTTTAATTTCTGTACTTTTTTCTCTAAACAAATTCTTTCAATCAGTCTTTTGGCAAGCATATTTTTCATGTTAGGCCTCGCTTCGCCGGACTCGGGGGAATCAGCAGTTAGCACTTATTCAGCAACATTTGTCCTTTTCATCCAAGTGGGATTGATAGCCTATTCAAACCGCGACAGTTTACAGACAACAGCATAAAGAAGCTCAGTGGCACATTTAATCACTCGAGCACTCGTAAAGGAAGACGAGGTTTTTTAGCACTGGACGTCAAAAACAGGTGGGCGGGATTCAGGTGAGTTTCAAAGTTCACAGCACCATTGGAGATGATGTTAAAGATCCACCCACCTATCATTTATTCTCTGTATCCATGTATTATCTGTCTCTTGGGTTGGTAATTGACAAGGTATGTGCACTGCGTGTGTGTGTGTGTGTGTGTGTGTGTGTGTGTGTGTGTGCGTGTGTGTGTGTGATCTGGAGTCTAGTCTCGTCATGGCAGACCTTTTGGTGGCCTCTTATTCTCTCATTTTCACTACTGGCCTTAACAGTAGGACTTTAGTGTCAAATGTTTTTATGGTTGCCTTGTTTAGGCAATGAACCATTAAATCACAAACGTTTGCAATACATCGTTCTCGGATTCATATACTGCATATTGGATTCATAAACACACAAACTGAAAACAGCCTGACAGAAAATCCAAGTAAATTCTTTTTATTGCATTTTGTTCTCATGCAAAATCCACTGAACATCGGTTTTAATACAACATATAATTAACAACAACTCTATGTATATATGTAATCATTATAAGCCTATGTATGTACAATATTAAACATTTCGATATTTGAGTTTGGATTGTATATAATGATTAATATATGAACAAAAATATATTTATTTTTGATTTTATTTAATGTAAAGGGTGATGGGCTGCATGGGTTGGTTTCAACACCTCATCCCAGGTGTTTTCAGCTCCTCTAGCTCCAGGGGTGCTGTTTTGTAGGTGACCCCAACCTCGAAACGTGGCATCTCCATCTGTGAACAATGAATTGAGGCATAGTCAAACTATTACCATGAAGGAAGTTGCAAAAACAATTCAACAGTGACCTCTCCTGTCTGTTACTGGTTGCTGCAAGTTATTTAAAAAGTATATCAAGCAATGAAATATCTACAGATTGGTGTGATATTTGTGGTAGGCCAATTGAGTTTTTGGTCTGATTTATGTATTGATAATAGAAACATATGCACTTAAAATTAAATGGCCAAAAATCACCGACCTCTTTTACAAATGTAAAATTACTGGTCAGATTTGTACGTCTAATTAGGCTATCATAATATATAAATACAATTTCAAACTGTTTGTTGAAGATGACACACTGTATTTTAAATGAAAGGACGCTAACATTGTTTTCAGTATAAATTTGCCTATTTAATTCTATGGGTAAATTCTTTATTTACATGAAACATTCCTTCCGGATTTAACATTTATGCTAAACTCTTTAAAGTTGACACTGAGTGTCTATCTAAACAATTACATTTAATTATATAGTTTTCCTTTACTGTCCTTGTGGTTGTTCTTTTTGTCCACTTGAACATAATGATTCATGTGAAATGGACGTACAATTTGTTCAATAAAGTTTCGAACCGAAAAAAAGGAGGTTGCGAGTGAGAAGAATTGTAGCCCGCTATCATTAGCAGTTTTTCCCCAGAGGTAAGTACAGTAACAGCTAGTTGTATTTATATATAACAACAAAACATATCTCATCATACGTTTTCCTGCCAACACAACGATAAGGTGAGAAGCTACTCGCATTGCTAACCCAACATTATCTTGCTAAGTTAGCTTGTTGTGAACTTCCGAGCTGGCTAGCTGCTGTTAGCCAACATTAGCCGGCCAGTGTAAGCTAGCTTGCCATTGTTACAAAAACAAGTTAATTTAATAGCAAAAGAACCGTTGACAACAAACTGGCTTGCAGTAGGGGGGTTATACAAACTGATGCACACAATTGCAAAAGCTTCTCTTCTTTTTGTCGGTACCTTTGCTACAGTGCTGCTTGTTGTAAATAAACTTCCAACTATCAGGAACTAGCTACAGCAGTGTATATTCCTGGTAGGTAGCTGCCTGATCCATGTAAACCGCATTTATAATCCTAGCCAAAGATTTTTCAAGTGACGGAATAGCTAATCCTTTTCAAATGTACATCTACGTAAATGCTTACATTGTTTAATAAAGTGGTTAGGGAAACAGGCAGACAAGTGCTGTTACCTCGACAGTAGCATCATAGACGAGCATCTTAGTAACTTTCTTATTACTCTGTCTATATGTGTACTTTCTCAAATTTTTATGGCAGTGTATGTTCAGAAAGGAATACAGTGTTCCAATTCCATACTGTATTAACTGCACATAGTATGTGCTATACTCATCTTTAAAGTACATTGTTTTTGCAGTTAGTATATAAGAAATAGTCTTACTTTGCCATTTTCTACTAGCAAGAAATTATACAATCTGTACACAATCCGGCATAAGTAAGGAGTTTTCTCGCTTCTCTTGTTTCAAATTTAAGAAAGGAAATGTTTTGACCTTCTTGGTATCTAGCTTCCTAATAAGGTACTGGTATTAGACAGTCTTGTAGGTGCATCACGTGACTGCAGTTAATTTCCATATACGCTGGAGTGGGGACACTGTTCCATGTTCCATGCAAGAGACGGCACCAGCATCACAGACAATTTCGATTGGCTTAGCCGTTCAGTTTGTTTAGTAGTCTTGTTTCATTGACTTTGTTAATGTATTCATATGAGTAGGCTGTTTTTAATTTACTTTTACCACAAATAACGAACGATTACATCAGTTCCTTGGACCTTTTTGTAGTACCATAAGATCATATGTTTCTAATCATAAGATCATTTGACATGAAAAAACGATGATGGTTAATTGTTTTCTCGTCAATTAGAATAAATCAGTTCTCTTTTTTATAAATGCAGCGGTTAATCTGCAACCTACAAATACTTCTTATATAGTAATGTGTGTGTCACCGGCCATTTTATTAGGTACACCTTGCAAGTACTGGGTCGCACCCCCTTTTGCCTTCAATTCTGCCTTAATTGTTCGTGGCATAAATTCAACCACGTGCTGGAAACATTGCTCAGAGATTTTGGTCCATATTGACATGATAGCATCACGCAGTTACTGCAGATTTGTCCGCTGCACATCCATGATGGGAACCTCCCGTTCCACCATAGCCAAAATGTGCTCTATTGGATGGAGATCTGGTGACTGTGGAGGCCATTTGAGTTCAGTGAACTCATTGTCATGTTCAAGAAACCAGTCAGATGATTTAAGCTTTGTGACATGCTTTCCAACATGCTTTTGTGACATGCCAAATTCTGATACTAGCATTTGAAAAAAATCATGACTCATCAGACCAGGAAATGTTTTTGCAATCTTCTAATGTCCAATTTCGATAAGCCTGTGTGAATTGTAGCCTCAGTTTTCTCTTTTCTTCTGTTTGTGCCGAATAAAATGTTTGACTCTTTTGGGCATGGATCTCAGCAAGCACAGTGACATCTGGTGGTTTGGAGTAATTCTAGCAGCCATTCACAACAGGGCCAAAGCTTTGGTACACCAGGCTGATTTCATAGTTTTAATCTTAAATGTGTGCTATAAAAGTCTATGAATACAACTTTGTATAATATTTTTGTTCAGAAAAGCTGCAGTAAATGCACATATTATGCAATATACTGCAATAACGTTATGTTCTCAATAAAGTCTTGTTTTGTCTTATCTTTAATGAACTCACATTATTTGCTCTTTTTGCTTATTTGGCAGGACAGTGGATCTCACTCCTTCAGAAGCTTTCCACCACCTCAGCTCTGAAGATGGAAAAGGACCATGTTCACTGTATGTCCTGTGTTAACCAGAGATGCATGGTCAGACCTCAACCAGGCATTTCTTGTGACCTAATCAGCTGTCCTCTGGTGTGTGGGGCTGTATATCACTCCTGCAAAGTTGATGAGCACCACCTGATGTGCCCACTGATGAGGGTCCCCTGCCTGAACAGTGGCTATGGCTGCCCCGCCACCCTGGTGCGCAACCAGATGTATGCACACCTCGAGGTGTGTCCAGCTGGAGTGGTGTGCTGCACCATGGAGTGGAACAGATGGCCAATTAGCTGCTTGGATTATACTTCCTATGAAAGCCTGAGCCGTGGTGTGGATGAGGTGGAGCAGCTGGACATGGCACTTGCCCTTCAGGACCAGCGTACACTACTGGAGTCCCTCAAGGTGATTGCCATGGCACCTACTGCAGAGGGAGAGCCACTTGTCCCCGTTGATAAGGAGAACATGGCAACAGACTCAGCTTTGCTTACATCTGGGCCTGAGGCTTCCACATTTATCGAGTCACCTTCACAGTCATCATCCTCACATCAGCCACAACCTCCCCCACCAGGCTCGGCAAAGGAGAAAATTATTAGCGGAATAAATGGCTTGAATGAGGAGCACTTTAGTAAACTCTATGAGGCCACAGTTGAGACTGCAAGAAGCTTAGTTGCTGCTTTAGAATTTGTTAGCAGTACCAACTCTGTCGACAGCAGCACAGACTGTGTGAGCAGAGGAGATGCAATGCAGAAGAGTAGATTGAGCAGCGACAGAGACCTTCAGAATGGACTAGAAGACAAATCACCTGCAGCTACTGAAGGTTTGACTAAAAGAGAGATGGAGGAGCAAAGTGTTTGTTCCAGCTGTTTGAGAGGAAACGGGGTTCTGAAAGCAACAGACCGTAGAAGTTTAAACGCGACAAATGGACCACTGTCAGGAGCAATGGAGGCCACTCTGGACACAGCTTCTTCTGTTGAGGTGCAAGACGACACGAATGTTGCTGTTTCTCAGGAGCCAGTCACCCCTCCAATGGCACCTCCAGTGCATGTCAGCCAGGGTGTGGCACAGAGGGCTGGTCACGTGGTCCTGGAAGACAGGGGGCTAGTTCTTTTACAAAACCACGGAACTGAGCGCAAGTTCCACAACTACACGTTTTTTAGGGGCCAGAGCCAATGTTCATTACCGAATGGGCGGATAGGTTTCATCCCAGACAGGTCACTGTATAGATTGCGACCCAAAATGGAGGACAAGGCAGTGGATACCTCGGACCTGGAGCAGGATGAGGACCCCATGGGTCTGGGAGAGATTGATCTGATCACAGCCGCCCTGCTCTTTTGTTTAGAGGAGTCCAGAGAGTGTAGAAGGATCTCTGATACAGTGTATGTTGATGGCTACCGTGTTGACTTTGGCACACAGACTTTCACTTTCCCTGCAGCAATTTTGGTAACCAACACTAGAGTGGGCGACATGGCCTCTGCGTCTGCCTGTGACCATGCTGCCCCCCAGCTCTCCTACCCCAGCCCTTTCCGCACCCTCCGCCTCGGCCTTGTCCTGGAAGCTCTGGAGGTGGAGGCGGTGCCACATAACCGCTACCTGCCCCCTAACCCGCGCTACCAGCACATGTTCCCCTTCGTCTGTGGTCAGTCATTCCGCCGGGACCACTTTTCTTCTCATTTCACAAATGTCCACGGTGACATTCACGCTGGTCTCAATGGGTGGATGGAGCACCGCTGCCCCCTGGCATATTATGGCTGCACATTTTCCCAGCGGAGGTTTCACCCATCCACCCAGGGGGCCATGGTGATTCATGACAGGCACCTCAGGTCCTTCGGGGTTCAGCCTTGCCCAAAGGCAAAATTTCCAAGTGACTCCCAGTCTGACCAATTTAGCGGGCTTCCCATTGAGATACTGTGGCACATAGCTGGCTTCCTGGACAGTTTCAGCCTGTGCCAGCTGTCACTGGTGTCACGGACTATGAGGGAGGTGTGTGCCAGCCTACTCCAGACCAGGGGCATAGTGGAGCTGCAGTGGGAGCGAAGACAGTGCCCTGGTTCTCCTGGCACTGTGTCATGGCAGATCAAAAATACAGTGAGTAGAAAAGCTTTATTGTAAACCTACAGGATATCAGTGTTTTCAATGGAATTTTAAAATCACTTCTCAAAATGGTAAAAAAAAAAAAAATGCATGGGCCACTGTAGCTCTACAGTAAATACTGCAATATTACAGTACAAGTACAATAAAAATAAATATGGTCTGTGACATTATTACAAAGCTGTTTAAAGATAAAGATTGATTTTGTGAAATAATGTACTCAAAGCTTTAAATTATTATTTTCAACTTTTGGAAAATGCCCTTATGCACTTTGTTGCCGAGAGTTAAATGAAAAGATTAATACCACTCTCAAGTCTGTTTGGTAGCTGGAGCCAGCAACCAGTTAGCTTAGCCTAGCACAAAGACTGGAAAGCAGATTAAAGGTTCCTGTTCAGAGAACTGTGAGCTAGAATTTTGGGTTTGGGGGTATCGTAACAAAAGCAGGGAGTGTAGCTTCATGAGAATTGTTTGGAAATTGCATGTAACAAATAACTAACATTTTAGACATGCAGTGCTTTCTTCATTTCAACAACTTTTCTTTTTCTTTACTGTTGCAGGTCTGGAGGTTCAGCACTGCCTTCAGCCCAGTGCTCTCGTGGGGTTTCACTGATCTCCCCAGCATGTCAGACCATCTTAAGAAGTGCCACTACAACATCGTGGAGCACAAGACAGAGCCTATACCCCTTCCTGCCATGTGTACTGCACGAGATGGACACGCACTGCGTCGCGTCCTGCGGCACGTTAACACCTGACCAAAAAAGGGCTGACCTTTCTGTCTTGAAAACAATTAACTCTTCCTGTATTACACTAGATTATGAAGAAGCCTTAATGAAATAACACCTTACTTGCCACTGAAGGTCTGTTGTTGTGGGTGGTCTCTGTGTGGAGAAAAAAAAAGCATTTAGCTTTGCATGGATTTGTGCTGAACAAGCGCCCTCATTCTGGTAAGAAAGTATATTTTCTTGAAGACAGATATGCACAATAGATTTATATTATTCTATATGATATATGGATAAAGTGGAATTGAAATGTTTTCACTATCTTGCCTTCCAGTAGTAGCCATGGGAAAAAGCAGATTGTTGGTTATATTGCACTATTTCTGTGTGACAGAAGTTATGCCAGCACTTTACACAAGATTTGCTAATCCCTCCATATGTTGATATGTGACCCTAAATGATCTTTTTTTTTTCTGACCCCCAATGCAAGTTTGTTGTCTGGGTTTGTAGGATGTCGGCACGAGTCAAGACTGATGGATATTAATATGAGGATAGTCTGATAATGCATGTGATTTGCTACCATTTAATAAAGTCTTTACAGCCTTTTGTATATTTGTTTATTTTTAAAGTTCTCCTTGTTCTTATAATTCAATATAAAATGTCATTGTTGTTATTATCTATAGGTGCTTGGATAAAATAAAAATATCTTAACTTTACCCACAAACATCTGTGCATTTTATATTGAACAGAGCCATGTTGCTACCGGTGTGTCAACAAATGTCTTCACAATAGTATTTCCTCAGTCTGTGTAGCCATTCACCTCAACTTGAAGTACTGTAAGAACTTAAAAATGTCTGATAATGCCAGCCGGCAAAAACTGAAAAAGTCATAAATAATGTTCATTTGATGACCAGGTAGACGGATTTACTGTTCATTTTACAAAATTATATCGTAACTGTCAAGTAATTTATAAATAACTAATTCAGTAAGTAATTCAGAATTAAATTTATATAAATTTCTCTAAATGGAGTGCATATGCTGAGGAATAGGGGAAATGGTTCTCTCCTAGCATTACAATGCATAATGCACTCCACAGTAAGCGCTAGTGGAGTGTTCAGGGGAGGGCAGGACAAATTTACTTAACATGGCCTGACAGTAAGGGACAGGGACTAACTCTTCACCTGCAAGCACCTCTGTCAAACCTCAAGGCTCTTTTCAGGAAAATGTTTGAGGACACAGGACATTTCCTTGTCTCTGCAATTTGTTGGGCACCGTACCAGCTCACTTTAGTGCTTGTGGCCAATGTGAGTTTTAACATTGTTTTTGAGCCTTTACTTAAGCAGTGTAACTAACACACATGGCTCTGTCACGGTGACAGGGCTCGTACTGTAGGGAACCTTTCTTTCAACAGACACCTGCTGGCTGGCTGTGAAAATATTCTATACGGTTCAAACATGATGGAGTTAGATCCTCCTAGAGCGGTTATAATTTACATATCTGAATTCTAATCTGTTAAATGTTTTGCATAACTGGATCTGGGCTACTATGAACCCCAGTGATGTCATAGTTCAATGACTATCCATCTATAACTTAGTCAGAATTGCATTGTTCAGTGTCTGCACTGGACAGCTTATATCTAATTTTCTCTGTATCTTTCTTATTTATTATGTTTTTAATACAGATGAATACAGCAAAGATCAATACAGTACAATACAGATCAAGAGTTATTGATGGTAAACCGGTAGCTCTGACTGCTGCTCTCTGCCTGCTGTACCTAAATCCAGAAGAATCCACGGTCTCTTCGTCTACGTCTAGTGAATTATTTATCTGACTACTTACTTTTTTGTTTATAATTGCCTTCTGCAAACCTAAATATGCCTCCTCCCTCAGCTCGGTCAACATCATTCAGAAGAGAACCCCATTGTTCTACTTAGCGAGTTTGACTGGCTGCTGGCCAAGTTATTTGTGAAGCATGCAGATACCCTGTATGCCACATTTGATAATTAATTTGCACAATGCTCCTCTACAGGCGACTTTATAAAAAATTATAATAAGTTATGTTTTTCGCATGAATATTTTGTATGTAAAACATTGAGCCCCTGCAGGAGATCCTTTTTTCTAGACAGACTGATAATGTCTCCCTTGACCTTTAATTTTATAGCCAAAAATAATGGATGGACTGAAGAGATATAAAGGACTCTTTTAATGGTAGCCCATTTACCACAAATCATATATGCTTTACATAACTACTATTAAGCATTAGCATACCATTCAATTTTTCAGGCAGCTATTGGTTTGATTCTTTTTACTATGTTATGGCTATGTTATTTTCACAGATATGAAACTGCCTTCAAATAGGTAATCCATCAGTTCTAAAGTCTTTATCTTGATCAGGGTTGCAGGAGAAGTACACTGGTTGGGTTGCCATTGCCATTGCGGGCTAAGACATTTTGACAAACAGGTTCACACCTATATAGTTTTGTGCTAATTAGCAAATGTTAGTGTGCCAACACACTTTACTAAGATGTTGAACATGGTAAACACAGACATACAAGTATTCTCATTGTGCGCATGTTAGCCTGTTAAGGTCAGCAGTTAGTTCAAAGTATTTTAGTTGCCATTGTCGCTACACTCTGTGCCTGGTTTATAAAGTTAAACACTTTTTTAAAACTCCTTTCAAAGTGTCCCAACAAACAGCTTTCTGTGAAAATCAAAGCAACTTCCTCTTTAAATTGTAGCAATTTTACTGGTTCAAATGGTTAGCCCAGCATTTACACACATGGCAATAAAAAACACATTTAAATCAATATACTTTTCAGACAGGGGTCTACACCATGAAAACCAGCTTGTCTCTGGGGAAACATCTGCTAGTTAAGGTGGAGAAAGATCCATTTTTTGTTTTCCCAGAAGAGGAAGAGCAGGTACTGCTCCAAAATAGTGGTGCACATTTAGATCAATATACTTTTTATCCTAATGTAAGCCTGTTGGCCTGCACTGTAGCAAAAAATGTGATATTCTTTTAAAATAAATAATAATAAAATTAAAGTACAAAAATGTACTGCCCTACTCAGTTTGACATTTTAATTTATCCAAATGCTGAATCTTTATATAAAAAACTCAAGTTCAGCCTGAATATTCTCTATAACTTTATTGTATATTATGCTTTCTTAAGAGAGATTAGAATTATTAGAAAATATATTTGCACACATGACTAAGAGGCTACGTGCTACTGGCTAGCGAGGCTGTACTGAGGTACAGCAGAGCTTTCAGCTGAAAGCTCCTTCAGCTTGCTAACAGCTAATTAGCATTAAAGAAAAAACATAATTGAGGCTGATGGGAATGTCAGTTTTGCAGGTATTTAGATATATATCAATGTACTGGACTAAGCACTGCAATTTAGGGGATAAGTTGCTGAGGTTGAACGTCAATGTTCCTGAAGGTCCTCCTGTGGAAGGAATGATTTACATCTGAATTTGCAAATGTATTACTGGGTAATCTCCAGTGAGAAGAAATGACTTAACATAATCTTTTTTTAATCGTTTGAATTTTTACAAATTGTAACTAAATTATCTGTTATTGTTAAATTAAAAGTGGGAGGAGCATGAGATGTGGAGACATAAAAAGGAGAAAAACTGAGAATAGCAAGAGCAACATAAAGCCAAAAGGTAGGCGATGCAGGTGTTTTGCTTGGAAAACATTAACATTTGCCATCAACTTAAGTTATTAAATTTTTAATTCCAGTCCACACAGAATTGCTACAAAATGACCATGACTGAGTACAAGCTAGAAGTGACAACAGGTGACATGACAAATGCAGGAACATTTGATCATATACACGTCACCTTATTTGGAAC